>JAUMHP010000037.1:1087706-1098894 GCA_032361065.1 Enteromius trimaculatus | reverse complement strand
AACACAGCTGGACTCAAATGAAGGTGTAGAACCATCTCAAGGATGATCAGAAGAAATGGACAGCACCTGAGTTAAATTTAAGGGGGTCTGAATACTTTCTGTACACACTGTATATATATATATATATAAATCATTGGCAGTTTTAAAAAAATGAATAGTGTAATCATATATGCATCCATTCATTCACCACAATTCACGTTCATAAACAAGCATCATGAAACCTGCAAGAAAAACATAGAAACCTGAGTTTGGTATCACTTTTGTCATCTTCTGTGCATTATAATGAAACATGACATGCAGAAGTTCACGGCTGAAAATCACATGCTCCCCCTTTAAACAAACACCCTGCCTTACACATGAGCGCTAACTGCAAACTGAGTGCATGTGTATGCATGTCTATGTGTGTGCTGTTGTGATACATATCTGTACCATCAACACATTTTACCCTTCAAAGTGATAAGGGCTATTCATTCTCTGCTGTAAAGACTCCTTACAATCACATTAATGATGATAAGCAGACTTAACTATTTTATTTCTGTTCTGTGATTATGCTTACTGGCTTTTTTACTTTAGATAAAACTTGTGCATCCAGTGCAAAGAAGTTGCGAGTCAGATTATGGGCGTTTATACAGTTTACAGACTGAACAGGTGCTGTAATGTGTATAACCTTTTTTAGATAAAATTATTAAATATATGGAATTAATTTGTAAAATATTAAGGAAGCTGAGTTGAGCTCATTACTTGACATCTCCTGTGTATAAAAGTGTAAATATGTATCAAACAACAAGTAAATTTAGAAAGTAATTAATCATAATAGATAACCATTTTTAATTAATTTCACACCCGTGGGCGTTTTGTTGTTATTTCCCAGTGAGTGACCCAGTTTTTTCAGATTTTTTCTGACAGGGTCTGCCCCTGAGTAGCACCCCTATTTTAGTTCTTGTCTGTTTAGTTGCTGTATGTGATGTGCTATGTGTATCCCCTTTACGCTTTTGTGTATTTACTCTGGTTGGGATTATATTAAATACTGTTTGATTTCATCACACTCCTCATTCCAAAATAACGAGACTATAATATAACAGCTAACATTAGTTAGCATGAAGAAATGAACAATACTTCTACTGTTTTAATCTTAACTAATATTAACATTAAAGGTGCAATATGTATTTTTATCATAAAATATCCGGAAACGCTTCTTAAACACAATAATTAAGGCATGCAATATTGTATAATATTCTAAGCATTGATAAAAGCTGCGTCAATTAGCATTGCATTATTATATACTTTATTATAATAAAAATGTATATATAAATAAATACGTGTGTGTGTAATAAAATAAAACTAATTATTTAAAAAAATAAGCCACCCTACATAGTGGCCAATGATAGTGACCATTGAAAATCCCATAAAAGTCAAACCACTAATTATTATTTGCTCTACATATGCATAAGCTAACTGTCACAGCATTATGGTTTCAGGAAAAGGCTGAAGTTGGGTCTGGTTGTGAGGCAGGTCTGCGGCAAAGGCCTCGTCCAAGGACTATTTTTCAGGCAGGACTGACAGCACACAGTAAGCCCCGCAACAGAGAGAGGGGACATAGCAAACAGGATCACAACAACCTGGTAATACTCACATTCACACACGCAAAGCCTTTTTATTCTTTAAGTGAATTTGTGTCCATCAGACACACTGAAATTACATACAGAGATTACCCTCGCGGCAGATTAAAGCTGTCATGCCACTGTCAGCGTCTCAACACCTTTAAGTCGAGCTGTCGATCACTGAGTCTTCATGTTGTAAGATGTCTGAAGTTGCCTGTACCCCAGCCAATGAAAACAGTGGTCTTGGAAATTCAAGTAGGGAAAATCAGCTCCTCTCCCCTCCTTTTCAATGTTATGACTTTTTTCCATAGTTGGTTTGTCTGTGTTGTGGCGAGATGATCGACATGACATTATGGTTTGGAGAGATTTTGCTAAACAATTTCAGATATATTCAAACATGTAAAATATATACAGTAGTAAATAGGGCTGAGTGATTTGGCTAATTTGATTAATATAAATGTTTTGCCACTATTGTATTTTTTTTATTTTTTTATTGTGTAATTGCAAAATATTGGCAGTATGCCAATGATAACAGTAAAGACAAAAGATCCAACCACATGTGACACTCATATCGTTAAGTGCCATTCATGAAGTATGTGCTTTTGTGTTGACAAAGATGCGATGCGAGCAGTGGAAAAGGAAAAACATGCAAGAAGATGGGAGTGAACTTCTTTTAGCTTGAGTGCTGCATTTTTAGAATGCTGTTTCATGCATGTACGTGAGCGTAACAGTCAGACGTGTCCATGTTTACATGAAAAATATTGGAAAATCGAATAAAAAACCTCTAAGAACTACTCAATATTCAATATTTCCTACATTATAAGAAAACTGAGGGACACAAAGCAATTTATAAAGGGAAGGTAATCAAGGATAATTAACAAGAAACACCTGCCCCCTGTTCCATAAAACAAGTTTAGCAAATAAGCCAGGCTTATTTCAGTTATTCTGACTTATTTTGTAACAAATCTACTGACAATAAACCAAAATAAGCCTGGCTTGTACTCTAATCTTGTTTTATGGAACAGGCCCCTGAACAGAATAACTAATTAAACAGAACTAGATCATAAGGGACAAAACACAGAGCACATGGGGAATGACAACAAACAAACATCCATATATGTAACATTACATGCCAATGTCAATTACATTAATATTGTAACATTAATTAAATCTCAGTCCTGTTAGTAGAAGCGGTTACTTCTATTATTGTCCTATTAATGAAAACCCTATGGACCAACATGATTTTTTTGCTGGAAGACCAGTCAAGGGTTCTGTAGGCAAAAACAAGTCATGACTGACCAAAACAAGCTACCATGTTCCACAATGCAATTGTATTTTAGGTTAAACTCAACTTAAGCTATATTGATATCACAGTGCCATGTCGTCACCACAAAAAATGTATTATTTTGACTTGTCTCACAGTTTGTAAAAAAAACACATAAAACGTGTTGACAGAAATGTAGTTGAATTATAAATCTGCTAGAGCAGCTGCAAGAGCAACTTTTAAAATAACATTTTGTTTGTTTTTTTATTTTTGATGTATCTTGTTTTTTTAATGCTTTATTTTGTTTTTTCTCTTTTGTTTTGGGGTTGTTTTTTTATTTTTTATTATGTATTTGTTATTGTTTACATTTTGCTCCATATACTTATATAACTATTGTTGGAACTATTTTTCAATTTCTTGGTTGTGTTTTTTTGTGATTTATTTTGCTTAGCTTTACTTAAACTTGTAATTGTGTGTGTTTGTAGGTTGCTAGTGTTCCTGAGGGTCCCGCACTAGAACTCATGGAACAGGACTCTAAAGACTCCGCACAGAGCAGCACCACATCTATCTCGACAACTGACACAGTCAGCCAACCTGAGTACAAGGTACCAGGACATCTCAAACACACACACACACACCTTATTCTTTTTTATGTTCATTTACAAACAACACCTGCCTTTGACATGTAACTGTAGCCTCACAGTAAGACTCTGTTTGAATGAAAAGATAACAGCCTTTGTTCTCACGGTGTATCCTCTCCTTTGCGTGTCACTAAGCCAGGCAGCTGCACATTTAGAGAGCACTTATGACCAAGACAAAGAGACCGTGAAGGTCTTGAATGGGGGTTTTGTGGGTTGTAACGTCTGGGTAAGTCAGTTTTGACCACAGACTCATTAATACTCACAGACACTCGCACAGGTGAGGAAACAACAAGGCTGTTGAAATGGTCCTGACTGATTGAGAGACATGCTCAGACAAGCTCAGTGTCAGAGGTTTCACTTATGTCTCAGTCCAGCTCTACAAAACTTGTCCTTTTTTGTGTTACTGGATCAAAGAAATCTGTGCAGTGATCATGTTAATCATCCGTCTCATTTAAAGGTTTAGTTCACTCATAAATTAAAATCCACGAGTTGAAACCTGTATGATTTTCTGTCTCTGTGGAACACAAAAGAAATTATGTAGCAGAATGTCCAGGCTGAAAAGGAACAAAAAGGACCAAAAACGACAATTAAACTAGTAATGAAGAAGCCATATTTTCAGATGTTATGTGTAAAGAACAAAAATCTGTGTCAACTGAAATTTGTGCCTCCCTCCTGTTCAAATCTGGTGCAGGTTTCAGTAAACAGAAAATATGAAATCATGGTGAACTGTGTCTCATTTACATTTCTGCTCCTCAGGATAATAAAGGCTTTGGAATTGGAGAGTTAGTCTGGGGCAAGATAAAGGGCTTTTCTTGGTGGCCAGGGATGGTGGTGACCTGGAGAGCAACAGGGAAGAGGCAGGCCTCCCACGGCATGCGCTGGCTACAGTGGTTTGGCGATGGGAAGTTCTCAGAGGTAACAAACAAAACGTTGTCAGAATACAACAATACCACAGTAGTTGATAGTATTAGCAGTAAAATTTTAGTGTCATTATTAGGATTAACTGAAACGTTCAAGGCCCAAAAAACATAATAAGGACATCATCAAAAGTCCATATGATGTCAGTGGTTCAACCATAATTTTTCAAAGCTACAAGAATACTTTTTTATGAAACTAACAGTTTCCCTGTGTAGCTGATTACTTAAATGTAATAAATTAATGAACAATTTCTCTGCAAAATTGCTTATTTTTATAATTAGATATTTAATTAAACATGAAGTAATATTTTCTGTAGTAAATTGTACACAAAGTTAACCATCAGAAATAATCTTTGATATTTTTTACTAGTGGGTGCAGGACACTTCAGTTAATTTATTTAAGTGAGGTTAGCAAAATAAAGTAGACTGTGACATATTATAAATCATAAGGTTTACTACCTGTAAAATTGATATAAATTTGGGACCAAACATTATTCAGACACTTTGACTTGACCATGTTTAGCTTAAGTGTTTTTTCTTTAATTGCTAATGTGACTGAACAATTGAACAAAGTTATGCATTGCTTGGTAATTGGTCGATTTAAATTGAAATTATCTAATTATGTACTCAAATTTAACAGCTTAATACAACTAACAGAAAGATTGCGTTATCAAGAAGAATTTGTTCTCACACTGTTCTTGTCATATTTTATTACCGTTTTCTAAACTTCTTTAGTGAATAATCTGTGTTGTCTGAATACATTTTGGTTTGACTGTATATACATAAATATATATACAGTGAAGTAAAGGAAGTAAAATTGTGTATACTGACAGGGGAGACCAATCGACTCTGATCTTTGGAGAAAACGCCAATGGGAACTGGCAAGTGGTTTTTGCATGCCAAGCCACACCCCCGCACATACGGGTATATAAGATGGCAGCCTGCAAACCACCATTAGCTTTCTACTTCGGAGCCGATCGCTTGAAGTTGGAGAAGAAAAGTTCCTGTTTTGCTGGAGAATCCTGCTCAGAGCGCTACACTGTACACAGTGGAGAGATTGCACTGGGCAATGGTACAATGGCGGTCCTCCACTTGGCAGTCACAACTAAAATAGCAAAATTTCAGAACATCTGCACGGTCACAAAAACATGTCCTGACGCTATGCTTCCGGGGCTGAGCTGTCTCTCTCCTCCTTGCTGCCCCACCGCGGGTACGTCGGGGTCCGCTCCTTTGATCCCGCTTGCTTGCAGACTAGAGGCCTGGCTACATCTCTCCAGTCTGACACGCTGGTTGATCAAGATGATCTGACTTGGCTACACGATTCAGTTCGCCAGACGCCCACCCAGGTCCACAGACATCCATTTCTGTTAGTTTGGGGATGATGCCTCTGTCATGCGTGCGGAGATTGCTGTCCTGCTGGTGAAGGACGCGATCGAGCCGATATTAATTTAGGGTTCTACAGTCCCTATTTTTAATCGTACCCAAGAAGAATGGTGGGTTATGGCCAATCCTGGACCTACGTGTTCTGAATCAGTCCCTTCATCGGCTACCGTTCAGAATTTTAACGCCGAGATGCATCCTATCTTGCGTTCGACTCCAGGATTGGTTTGCAGCCATCGACCTGAATGACGCGTACGTGAATGACCGTTTCTTCGGTTTGCTTTCAAGGGTTAGGAGTATCAGTACAACCCCTTGCTGGCGAAGGGCATCTGAATCTTTAATCTCAATGACTAGCTCACAATCATTGCTGAAATGTCTGGCAGCCTTCAGGCACAAGACAGTGGTTCCTTTGAAGTTCTTCTCAGTGGCTCCTGGGGCATATGGCAGCTGCAGCCACGGTCATGCTGCCAGGTCTGCTTCATATGAAATCACTACAGCATTGGTTGCATGGCCCGAGATGGGCATGACGTCGTGGTACACTCCGGAATGGCGTTATCCCGGAGTGTCGCTGCCTCCTCAGTCCGTGGTTAGACCCTCAGGCTCCTGGACGGGACCTCGATTGCAGTGGCATTTCTGTTGCCTCGAGTTGCTGGTCGTACAGCATGCTCTGCGCCAGTTCCTTCCGATGCTGCGAAACAAGCAGACAACATCGCAACAATAGCGTACATCAACAATCAACTCGCCCGCCATCTTCTCCTCTGGAGTCATTTGTGGTTCAAATCACTGCGAGCCATTCATTTTCCGGGAGAGCTGAATCGTGCAGCCGACGCATTCTCACGACAACTCACTCTGCCCGGAGAATGGAGACTCCACCCTGGGCAATGCGACTGATTTGGAGTCGATTCGTTGAAGCACAGGTGGACCTGTTTGCTTCCCAGGAGTCCTCCCACTGCCAGTTGTTGTACTCCCTGACCGAGGGGCCCCTCGGCCCGGATGCACTGACCCACAGCTGGCCCCGGGGCCTTCTCATGTACACCTTTCCCCCAGTGAGCCTCCTTGCACAGACCCTGTGCAAAATCAGGGGGGGTCGGGAGCAGGTTCTGCTGTTTTCCCCGTTCTGGCCTACCCGAACCTGGTTCTCGGACCTCATGCTCTTGACAACAGCCTGACGACACCTGACCCTTGAACTGCGGTGTCCCATATGGGCTTTTAACTTTTATGTGGAACGCATCCAGAGTTTTTGTAACTCTGAGCACCTCTTTGTCTGCTTTGGAGGTCAGCAGAAGGGGAATGCTGTCTCCAAACAGAGGCTCATTGGGTGGTGAATGCCATGGCATACCAGGGCCAGGGTGAGCCGTGCCCCCTGGGGGTGAGAGCCCATTCCACTCAGAATGTGGCCTCCTCCTGGGAATTGGCGCGCGAACGCCTCTCTAGCGGACTTCTGCAGAGCTGCGGGTTGGGCTACACCTAACACCTTCGCCAGATTTTATAATCTTTGCATGGATCCTGTGGCCTCCGGTGTTCTGGGTTACATTGGGTAATTCCGGGAGGCCCGGGTTGGGTGTTGGCTTGCAGCGCCACTTCTTTCGGGATCCGAGTGCTATATTCCAGTGTTTCCAACAAGTTACCTATGGCTCCTCCCCTGCTCGACAGTTCGAGCTATGCGGAGTAGCTTGGTCTGTGCCCGATGGAGGGCCTGGCATTCTTCCTCCACGGTTCTTCCACCGTGTTCCCTTACTCTAGTAAGATCTTCTTGCACGGGCTTAAAATCTGTGCGTTCTGCCCCCCACCCTCTGCTTTTCGGATCCCTGCAGGGCCCCTTTACCATGTCGGCCCCCAGGGTGTTGGGAAAGTTCCGTAGGATCTCCATTTTGTCTGACACGCTGTCCCTACAGCCTGTCAATTACCTAATGTCTCCGTTCCCTCCTTCAGGGAACGAGGGTTATATACAAACCAAGACTTTACTTTCTGACCTTGGTGTTATGTGTATCTTGCAGGTGTCTGCTGACAAACTTGACTCCATCACAGCCTTCCCAAAGTTTTTCAACCAGTCATCCTATACCAAGCTGGCTTCCTACCGCAGAGCAATCTTCCAGGCCCTAGAGGTGAGAACAGAGATCAGTCTATGTTCATTGGTTTATAACACTTGTTGCCTATAGATACAAAAATGTGGTTTACAACATCTTTAGTACATTTAATAGAGGATAATTATACAAATTTGCACTTGCTGTTCTGAGCTTGGAGCATGTGCTTTACTTATACATTCTGAGCTGTTTGTGTTTTTGTCATAAATGGGAAACTGGGCAAACACTCATCTGGAAAATCTGGAATTCCCCAGAGGTTCCTTAATTATCTCTATGTGAATCGTACCTCCTAACAAACTTAACAAAAGCATCCAAGTCCAGACATGCACCAGAACAACAGGACTGCCTGTACTTTACTTTCTTACTTTCTCTCTCTCTCTCTCTCTCTCGCTCTCTGTTGTTGTACCCCCCTGCTTCGCAGTCTATACAACATGACAAATCTGTGATTTGTCTCCATTTCCACGAAGAGGATAGTCTTAATCAATGTATGTTATTTTAGACACAGCACATATAGTTGATTTTATTCCACTTGAGGTATACCTGGAAGGTTTCTGTTTTATTACATTTAATAACATTTACTCTGACATGCCGTTCTTCTGCTGTCGGTATGTCCTCAGGTGGCTAGTATACGAGCAGAGAAGACTTTTCCACCATGTGAGTCGGACAGTCTTGAAGAACAGATAAAGCCCATGCTCGACTGGGCTCATAACGGCTTTCTGCCCAAAGGTCAGGAGGGCCTGAAACCTAGAGAAAATGCAGGTGAGCACACCTCATAAGCCTCACACCTGATCCTTTGTTAAAAAAAAAAAACAACTGTTTGAGTAAAAAGGTTCAACTTGGGGTCAAATATAAAACATTCAAAAGCTTATGACAATAGGGTGTTTATTGTGAGCACAATAAACGCATGAATACCATTGCATTATATTACAAAAAAATTGTAGAATTTATTTTAACCAAGAACATATGATACAGTTATGAATCACAAGTAAGGCAATTCTGGCTGATAACAATTTAGCCAATACATATTTTTGTTATGGCCAATAGCTTATAGATCGACAGTATTAAAATTCTGTACTGTTTTTTTTTTTTTTTTGTGATGTTTCTCCAAACGAGTTTCGAGAGGAGCGCGTACGAAATCACATTGTCCAATCATCTCCTCATCTCGCCAACCTATCAGATCCATTCTTCCCACTATAAATAGACCCATCTCCTCCCCTTCCGCATCTCGTCTTTCTTTTGCATCCCTCCTCCACCCCTTCTCCACCCGTTCTCGCGCTTTCCTTACGGGGGGCATGCAGGGTCCGAGCCAGACGCCGAGCTCTGCCCTCGCTAGGGTTCAAATAACTAGGGCTCGGAGTCCGCCGTCCACCTGGCTCACCCCCTGGACAGCACGCCAAATCTGCTAAAATTTTTATGATTAATTGAGGAAGCGCGAACTCTTGAAATCAACTAATGACTAAAACCAAAAGCAAAAGTAATCTAAATGTAAAAATTCTGAAAATAACATGAAATATTTAAAATAAATAGATGCCAAAAAATGAATGCGTTTTTAATATTGGCCAGCAACCAGTATAGTGTCGATATATTGTGCCTTGAGGTTAAAAGGTAGTTAAAAGCAGGAATGGATTGGAAAAGTGAGGTTAGCTCTGAGAAAAGCTATAGCATCAGACACAGCTTGGTTTACCACAAATGCTCTTTTGTGGTCACTGAATACACAAACTATCAAAATAAAAGACAAAATATCAAAATAAATGGGTAACATGAACCAACATGACACGTGAACAGACAAACCCATAAAAATGCACTTAAACCGTTAGAGTGGTTTCTGCTGGCAGAATTTCAAGCGTTGCCAACTTGTTAAGTCATATGAAGTGTTAGTAACAGGAAAGTAATGTAACTTGTTGGTCAAGTTTTTCTCCAATTATCAAAGTGGGAATGTTATGAATTCATTTGTAGTCTCACTGTAGTTGAGCTCCAAGACTGGCTTATTTAAGAGTACATACAACAATGTTATTAAAATGTTTGTGTTCTTTAAGTAAATGTTATATAGTTAAATGTAATCTAAAGGTAAAATTATATTCTGTATCAACAGATATCAAAATCTATTAAATAATTCAAAGGGGTAACATGAATCACAAGACATAGTTTATATAATGTTTAAATAAAATAAATAAAACAGCGAAAACGTTACTTAAACATGAAATTACACAGAATGTGTGAAACCTTGTGAACAGGCTGTTGAGATTCTATGGAACTCTGTTGCTGTCAGGTATTTGTGGTATTGCCTCAGGCACTAGGGTTCAGTCAGATATTGTCAGCTTACTCTCACAGACTCACTTAATGAAGGATGTCTGATCATAAACCTATGATCAGACGTCTATCAGTCAGTGAGTCTGGCTTTCTGAATGAATGGGATTCATTCAACCATCCAAAACTAAGCACTCACATATGCATTTATGTGTATTTCCTGAAAGTTTCTGGGAGATATCAGGGCATTTCTTAGAAATTTAGTTCTCAGTTTCAATTTGAAGAACGCCGTCGCTTACCCTTTCTTCTGAGTAATAGATGAGTTTAGCATCTCTTTTACATGCACAAACCCTGCCAAACATATAGGCAGTCATTATGTTTGTTTTCTAATCATTTTATATGACAGTGAAATTTGTGCTATTGATAAGGAGTACTTTTTGATAAAAAATCTTAATTAGGGAAAACTTCATACTTATTGACATAATATGAACTTGAGGCAATATGCATAAGATGAGCTGGTGCAGACATTTGTTTGCAAGGTTTGGGGTGTTTCATCTTAAACAAGTCAGGCCCTTAAGTGCCTTTTTAAAGCTTTCTCCTTGAAACTTATTTATCAACTATTTTGTTTTTGAAAACCGTGCCAAGAGTAAGTGTTTACATGTAGTCGATACTTATAAAACCTAGGGGTATTATGAGATGTTTCAGTTTAGCAGCAAGACACTGAACATAATCACTGCGGATGAGCAAGCAGAAATGCTCGTCTCTGGTGGTGTGGTCTTACAGTGTTATCAGTAGGAGGAAATAGCATATCTAATTACATTACAACTTTATAACTTTTAACCTGGCTTTTTCCCACAGTGATTACAGATGTGCTTTGTCTAACAGCTGCCTGACAACGAATATATATATATAAATGTTTTTTTCTTTGTGGTCAAAGAAAATTAAGGTTTTTTTTGTAGATTATACATTTTTTTTGTAATGTGGCTTTATTTTCACAGTGGGACATTTTCAGGTGTAGGGTAGGTGTAGGGCAATGCCACATACAGTTTGTTTA
>JAUMHP010000037.1:1038056-1069271 GCA_032361065.1 Enteromius trimaculatus | reverse complement strand
CAGGAATAAATTACATTTTAAAATATATTCACACAGAAAACATTTATTTTAAATTGAAATAATATTTCACAATATTAGTTTTTTTTTTCTGGATTTTTAATCTAATAAATGCAGCCTTGATGAGCAGAAGAAGCATCTTTAAAAACCATTAAATATCTTACTGCTCTAAAACTTTTGAGTGGTAGTGTATATTAATTGTGTTAAATAAAAATGTAATTGTCTGAATATATATACATTTAAAAACATATTTATTAATATTTATTTTGTATTATATTACATTATATTAATATTTTCTAAATATACAGGTGCTCGTGGGTGTGTATTTAAATATATATAATAAATGCTGTACACACTCAAAGTGCTACGACATGTACACACAAAATTACAAATCGACAGTACTAATCATAAATGTAAAGCTTTACTTAATAGATACGTCTGAAGAAGTGTGTGATGTGGTTGTATAGTGAGTTTGTCTCGTTGCGAATGGTTCTGTTTGGGAGAGGGGCCGTGTTCACTTCCTTCAGCTGTTTGTTGTGAGGTGTGTGAGTTTCACTTATAATTAGTATCTAGAGAAGTGTGAAGTGTGGGCCTCAGACTGAACACAGAAACCGACCAGAGATCCCTACGGCTCTGGCTGCTCTTCTGCAGTTCACAGGAGTCACAGGGTACAAGTGGAAATCCAAAATCTTCTCAAGAGACATAACATTCGTCCCTATATATAGCTTGAAAAACGTTTTCTTTAGAAAGTAAGGTACCAGTTCTCACCTTTGACTAGTTGCTAATCTTATCATGCGTATTACTAGCATACTGGCTTTTATGGGTAGTACTTATAAACCACATATTAATGCATGCCTTGCTCTGCAAGACCTTATTTTAGATCCCTTAATCGACCCAATGCGTTGAATTATCAACTAAGCTTCTTGTCTGAATGCAGGAGCCTGATTATGGATCTCTGTATGAGGGCCGTAACCCAGGGTTTTATGTGGAAGCCAATCAGATGCCCACGTTTAAGGTACTTCTGCTCTCTCTGCATGTACAGCATCCCCTCTAGTGCTGTTCAGTTTAGTGTGTGACGGTCCTGTGTGTGTGTTTGAGCAGTGCACAGTACGAGCCATGTATGAATACAAAGCCCAGCGCGATGATGAACTTTCCTTCAGTAAGACCGCCATCATTCAGAATGTGGACAAACAGGAAGGAGGCTGGTGAGTACAGGACTACATGTATACATACATACACGCACACATATGTACACACAGTACACCAAATTGACAGAAAAACACAGAATTGTTGACATTTTTGCAGATTTATTAAAAAAGAAAAACTGAAATGCACATGGTCATAAGTATTCAGACCCGATACTCATATATTTAACTCAGGTGCTGTCCATTTCTTCTGATCATCCTTGAGATGGTTCTCCACCTTCATTTGAGTCCCGCTGTGTTTGATTATACTGATTGGACTTGATCAGGAAAGACACACACCTGTCTATATAAGACCTTACAGCTCACAATGCATGTCAGAGCAAATGAGAATCATGAGGTCAAAGAAACTGCCTGAAGAGCTCAGAAACAGAATTGTGGCAAGGCACAGATCTAAACAAAGTTACAAAAACATTTCTGCTGCACTTAAGGTTCCTAAGAGCACAGTGGCCTCCATAATCCTTAAATGGAAGACGTGCTAATTGAAGGACACTAATTAGAAAGATGAATGAAACTAAACTAACCGACTCTCAGCCCACTCAAACTTATAACGGTAACTATATCAATACATCTAATCGTTGTCATGCTACAATAGCGACACAGAAGAACAGTATCAATGAAATTAAGGATTGAGCCATTACCTGTTTGACCATTAATTCTGAGAAAATAAATCATGCAAAGATATTTTACATACGGTTACGTCTCACATCTGAAATGATTTCAGAAGCTCTGTTTCCAGCTGGAGAAGGTTAAAAGCATTGACAGCCAGTGAGATGATAAAAGTGCAGCGTGTTTCTAATACTGGATGGTAATACAGCTCTCACTGTTGTAGTGTGACCTGATCTTTACACTGTTCCACTGCTTCTGCTCAGGTGGAAGGGAGACCATGGAGGGAAGAAGCAGCTGTGGTTCCCTGCTAATTACGTTGAGGAAATCAGCCCGACGGCCGTGGAGCCTGACCGATCAGTGAGTAGAGTGTGTGTGTGTGTGTGTGTGTGTGTGTGTGTGTGTGTGTGCACGCTCCAACCTTTACCCCTGTTCTCGCTCTCGCTCAGCAGGCCACAGAGAACAGTCCTCTGGGAGATCTCCTGAGAGGAAGTATGGACGTGTCTTCCTGTCAGATCGGTGAGTGTGTGTGTTCATCCTCCCTGATGCACACTCCAAAACTCTTTCTCTTTAGTGCATTTGGATCAAATTAAAGTTGATTTCCTTTTCCGTTGATGTCACCAAACCACACTTAATTTTTCCTTTGTCACCTGTTCAGTGACCTTCATATGGAGAATTTATATTTATGAATATTTTGCCATGAGTGTAATGGTTAGCAGTTGGTCGGGTATTGTTTGTGGTGTTAACTGTGCATCTCTCCTGTAGTGGTCCGGCCTGAAGGGAAGGGCAGCAGGCAGTTCGTCTTCTCTCTGGTGCCTGTGACTTCACCTCGCACCGGCCCAGTGCTGGACATCGCCGCAAGTTCACAAGAGGAGCTGAAGGACTGGGTGATGAAGATCCGTGAGGTCACCATGACCTCTGAAGCTAAGGTCAGCTCCTCTGAAACAGACCGTCTCTCAGTAGCTGATGCTCAACCTCTTGCCTGTCACCTGAGAACATACAAATGAAAGTGCACTGTTCACACTGACATCATTATAATTCACGAAAGCTTCTGAATACGGACCTCTTTCTAGTTAATCTACTTATATTGTTAGATTTTATATAAAAGAAATAATTTTACAAAATAGGTTTTAAACCGAAGTTGGTATAAACTTAAAGCCATGTGTCTAAGAAGTTGTGTTCCATATTTGAAGTTGATATAATAAATTGAGGTTCCTGTAAGTGTTTTGAAGCGATACACCCCAGACAGCCACCAGGTGCCATCCAAACTCTACTGATTTTTTTTAATGCTTTTTTTCTGTCACAAATGTATACGTTTGGTCTCTCTGTATTATTTCTGACATAAAATAAGTGTAAATATGGAATCTTGAGAAGGTTTTGATCCTAAAAGTCTGTAGTACGTTTTCTAATACGACACCCCCGCTGAACTTGTTCTTGTTGACCTAATATGTATGCGTTTTTCTACTTTTGTGTAAATCTTGATCAAACACATCTAAAATGTATGCTTTTGTGACACGTTCTGTATGACAGTGTTTATGACTAATGATTATTTGTTCTCCGTCAGCTTGAGGAGGGAAAAATGATGGAGAGAAGAAAGAAGATTGCTCTAGAGCTGTCAGACCTCGTCATCTACTGTCGACCAGTTCCTTTTGATGAAGACAGTAAGACATCGACAGTTTTAACAACCCTCTAGAGTTTCTCCTGCTCCTTTCCTAACCAGAATCATTAACATTAACTACAAGTAAAAAAGTAGTTGTGAAATGAAACGAGCATTTCATTATTGAGTGGGTCATGACTCAGACTTCAGCTCAAAGTTGAATGTAATACATAGACACGGTATAGTTGCAGCACCTTTTCTCATGGTGCTCTATTTCTTTCCCACCCCTGTTCTGTACAGTAGTCATTTTTGGTGTCTGGTATCTGTCTCACCCGTGTCAGGTCTCGATGTCTCTATTAACACACTGACGAGTTGAATAAGGTGTGTGTGATTAGGAGGAGAATTGGATGTGTGTCTTTCAGAACAGGTTTAGGAGACACAGCTTTGATATATAACAAAAATGCTGAAAGCCTCTTCTGTGTCTCTCAGAAATCGGAACGGAGCGCGCCTGTTTCCGGGACATGTCCTCGTTTCCCGAGACCAAAGCAGAGAAGTATGTGAACCGCATCAAAGGGAAGAAGTTCCTGCAGTACAACCGTCTGCAGCTGTCGCGGATCTACCCTCGCGGCCAGCGCTTGGACTCCTCCAACTACGACCCCTTACCCATGTGGCTGTGCGGCAGTCAGCTGGTGGCCCTCAACTTCCAGACCGCAGGTGAGCACCGCCTCTCGCTGTGATAACTGGATGCTCTTGGACTTCTCTCAACTATACATTTGTTGTTGTTTTTTTTCATAGCAACTGAAACAATTACTGTCGATGAGGTCATTTGACTTCTGTTTCCTGGAAGAGACACTAAACAGTCACCATATCATTTATGTTCGTTTATAAATAATAAACCTTAACGGATAAAGGCCATTGCACACTGAGTCAGAAAGTTCCACACTTTTTACACACTGCCACTGAAGCGATCAAATTTAAGAAAATATATTAATAATAAAAATATAAAATTGGATCTGGTTCGACTTTCTGCGTTTTCACATCTGTAGCAAGCATTTTGATAGGAAAAGATGATGAATACAAAAAATGCTTATGATAATGTCAGATTCAGTGTGCAAGGACCTTTTGTAAAACTTACAAAATATCTTCATGGAACATGATCCTAATGAGATATTGCATATAAGTAAAGTCTGTGTTTTAACCAGTACAATGTATTGTTGGCTATTACCTGTGCTGCTGATGGCAGCTTTTGTGCTCCAGGCTTTGTTCAGACGACTGCATTGACGAGTTGACTAGTTAATTTTTCTCTGCAGATAAGCCCATGCAGATGAACCAGGCGCTCTTCATGCTGAACGGCCGGAGCGGTTATGTGCTGCAGCCGTCCATCATGAGAGACGACACCTTCGACCCGTTTGACCGGCACTCTCTGAGAGGAGTGGAGCCCATCACGCTCAGCATAGAGGTACAGCTGCACCCCCACAGGACCGCTTCACTCATACAGTTTCAAGAATCTTCACTGACGCTTCAGTTTAGGGACTACTTCTCACGTATTGGCCATAAACTTAACTACCTTACTGAGCTGGCCCTTAAAATAAAGTGAGCTTTTAAAAAGTTTCCCTTTACTTTTTTCTGAGGCCACTGGCAGATATTTGTTCTTGATTTGGTCTTAAATTCACTCTGATGACTTCTGTCATTTTGACTCCTAAAAACAATATGACTAAATATTCAAATTCTCTGTATTGTGTTTGGTAACGTTTCAATTTAGGCATTCTTAACTAGTTGATTATTAGCATGCGTGTTACTAGAATATTAGTCATTATTTATAGTAATTAAGCACATATTAATGTCTTATTCTGTATGACCTTATTCTACATCCCTAATACTATCCAATCTCTACACTTAACAGCTAACTATTCATTTATTAATTAGGAGTTTGCTAATGATCAAACTGAAACTGTTTAAAGGTTTTGGGAGCGCGCCACCTGCCCAAACACGGCCGAGGTATCGTCTGCCCTCTCATCGAGATCGAAGTTTGCGGAGCAGAATATGACAACGCCAAGCAGAGGACTGACTCTGAAGGTGAGGTGCAAAACCAACAACACATAAGAACACATCCTAGGGGTGTGTGGGGTCACTCAAAGATGTACCTGTTTGACTCTCAGCGGACAACGGTCTGAACCCCACCTGGCCCAGAAAACCCTTCAGATTTACCGTCTGCAACCCTTCCTTTGCCTTCCTGCGCTTCGTGGTCTATGAAATAGACATGTTCAACGACCAGAACTTTCTCGCCCAGGCAACGTTCCCCATCAACTGCCTCAAAACAGGTACAGCTCGCAAAATAATGACTTTGTGCTCATAATAAGTCCTGCTGCTGGAGGATCACTGTCTTACGGAGTAGGGATTCACCACTTGTCACCACAGTACTTGTCAAGTGTCTGTACTTTATCAGAGGGTTTTTCTTCAGAACACTTTACTTTACAAAATTCCAGAGTTGAAAAATACATAATAAAGAATATTTACAGATTAAATACCATTTCTTTAGTGCTGTCAAATGATTAATCAATACTTTGGATACATTTAAGATGAATTAATTGTTAGACGGCACTAGATTTAATAATTAATTACATTAGAAATCTATTATTTTCTTGCTTTTACTCTGGTATAATTAATTCAAGGGTTTTTTTCAGTACAAGAACGTACTACATTTTAATCGTAAGTATTAAAGTAAAACAAACAAAAAAGTATGACATGCTTTTTTTGTAGTGAAGTAAAGTTTTTAGTTTGTTTGTTTTTAGAGAAAACACTTCTTAAGTGTCTTTGAGTAAAGTAAAAACACTATTTTCCTTCTATTAAATCTTCAGGTTTTACGAAATCTAATCAGCGCAGACATGAGTCAGACATCTTCCCAAACATGAGAGGCATTTATAAGCCTTTGGGCCGACCTCTGGAATGCACAAGGGGAAAAAACATGATTATAGATTATTGCAAATAAACGCTTTGTATATTTTATGGCAATTCTATAATATTTTGTATATGTAACAGTTTTATTGTACATGATAGTGCTGCACGATTAATCATATCGCAATCGCGATGTCAGCCTACACGATTACATTACAGCAAATGTTGCGATTATATTAAATGCACAAATGCATTCGTGGACGTAACAAGACACTGATTCTTGCTCACACCAGACGCGAGTGAAGCGTTAAGCGCGAGTGATTTACATGTTAAGTCAATGCAAAGATGCAATTACACATCCTTCAGTGCCATTCGCGCGAGTAAAGCAGCGCCTTCAACACACGTTTTACTGCACGCATAAGCACTGTGGAAGCGGCGTGTATGCAGAGCAGGATCAGCGCGTGTCGTTTGTGCTTTCATACTGGCAGTGTTTGTCGCGTGCGGCTTGCACTGCAGGAGACTATAGACAAGCATCTTTCTGTCACAAGAGATACCAAAAGAAATATACTAAGTATATGTTACATCCTGCTTAAATGTTTTGGGACAACATGTAAAATATAAAAATGCTCTGTACTTCTACATTTTATTTTAAAGTTAATTGAATGTAAATTAATTCAGTAATGTAAAGATGTTAATGTTGTTTAATTTTGTACAATTTAGTTTTAAAACATCGTTAATTTCTAGTTGTTGCTAGATTGCCCTGTATACTGTATCTCAGTTGAGAAATACAGATTTCAGCATTATTAGTAATCTGTGTGTGCATTTTCCTTCAAAACAAGGAAGTTGAGTCATACCACTTGTTTATTGTATCGCAATCGCAATTTTGACCTTAATAATCGCATTGTGACATTTTTCCCAAATCGTGCAGCCCTAGTACATGACACAAAAACACAGCTAACACAATAAAACAGAATAAAAACATGATTACATAATAACAAACATGATAAAAAAGGAGTTATCTGTTTTTGCAAATAAACTCTTTATATGATTCAGTTTGCATCACCTTAAAAAAAAGAGGAAAAACTAAAACATGATGCACATTATTTATTTTACACCACTTTGTAGATGTACAATAAAAAAAATAGTGTATATATGTATATATTATGTAGAAAAGTTCACCGTCTTGTGACCAAACTGATCTGAATGCACCAGATGTCGTAGTTAGGACTTGTCAACTTTCAACTTGCCAGGAGGACTAGAAACTCTAGTGCTAATAAAACACACTTACAGTAGTTAATCAGGGTTTTTCTGATGAGGAGAAGATGGATAATGTTCCTGATGTGGGTCTGCAGGCTACCGGTCTGTCCCGCTGAAGAACAGCTACAGTGAGGATCTGGAGCTGGCGTCTCTGCTGGTGCACATGGAAATCGTCAGAGGACGGGTGAGCGTCGCAGCATGTAGAAACACTTTATTCATTGACTCAAATGCTGTATGGTAATGGTTTCTCCTGCAGCATGAGAACGGCGATATGCTCAGTCCCTTCTCGACGGCGGGGGCGATGGCTATGGCCATGCAGGTGGGCCGGGAGCGGATGGGGGATACCAGCTCCACCTCCTCCACGTCCTCCATGTCCCCTCTGCCCTCGTCCCCGGGTCAGGCGCTGGGGTATCGTGGCCGCGAGGGATCGTTTGAGGCCCGTTACCAGTCTCCACTGGATGACTTCAGAGTGTCTCAGGAGGCGCTGTTGGACCACGAGAACAGGAGGTATGCTTGCTCTAAAGAAATTATACGATGTGTTTGAGCTGAGCGGTATATGGAGTTTGTCCAATATATATAATAAATATAATTTTATTTTTTTTTTTGAAGTGATAAGGAATGAAGTAATATGGTAATGCTGACAATCAGAGGCTAGATGGTTGATTTCTTATGTGTGTGACGTGTGTTTCCTCCGGTAGGCTCCGCAGGGCTCGTGTCAGCGCCGATAACCGAGCGTAACCCGAGCGGCCGGGCGTGCGACGGACGGATAGGGCGGACGCATGGCCAGCGACGAGGGTCCCACAAAGCTGATGATGTCAAGGACTGCCGTGAAACCCGCTTCTGTGGAAATCGTCATCGCCAGCGTTTTCGGATGTCCCTCTCTCTCCCGCTCCTGGCCGCGCGGGGCGCGAACAGAGCTGCGGCTCACGGACAGAAACGAACAATTATCTGCTTAGCTACAATCTGAACCTGCGGCGGACGGGACGGGGGTGTTCTGATGCAGCACCAGACTCCAGGACAAGGCCAATGTTTCAAAATTGAGTGGGGGCTGTATCATTCATCACTTTGAAACCGATTCCAGGTTAACATTTATGGAGTAATAATACTTTTTCTTTACTCTATCTCTCTGGCTTATATATATATATATATATAAAAATGTGTGTGCCCCCCATTTTGCTGTCGGTTAGAAAAGCGTTGCAGCTGATCTGCTCTCAAAGAGCCTCTCACTCCAGATTATTTTTATTTAAACATCGTAATGTTGTTTTTCTTCTATGCGTTTTAACATGAGGGCCTGGCCTTTTTAATTGCGTTTCTCACATTCTCGTGTATTTTCTTCCCTCTGTCCTAAACCGTTTGACACGTCCCAGGATGCTCTTGTTTTTTTTTTGTTTTTTTTAAGACAGGCAGATGGCAGTATGGGAGACCTCAATCTGAGCATCATGAAGACATTCGTTGTCATTTAACTTTTACTTTGTTTTAAAATAAAGTTACAACGTTATCAAGTGACCAGAGAGCAATATCACTCTCCTTGTTCTATGTTGTGCCAGTCTGCACGGGTGGACTTGAATTCACAAACAGCTCAGGTGGGGTTTTTCAGGCTACGGGAGCATCAGAAACGTCATGTATTTAGTTTACAGTACTTGGACCATCTCATTTCAGAACGTTTTATCCCTATAACACCATTTCTGTGATTTATCTGTAACTGTTTCTCCACATTTCAGCAAATGAGAAGTCCTGAAGGATTTTTATTATGTTTTGTCTCATGACATCAAAATAGGGAGGACATTTTATGTATGATGTAGTAACATGATGTCTGTTTAAAGAAAGCCAAAGGTAGATTGTGCAGGTGGTTTACACACAAAATTTGGACCAAAAAAAAAGTCTGTTCTTCGGTTTAGAGCGTAGAATAATTCTGAAAATATGGATGTTTTGTTTTTTCTGTTGTGGACAGGAGTAAGGTCAGTCTTTCTTTAGATGTATATCTTGTGCCAAGCTGTCATAGTTTTATGTTATGCCATATTATTGCCCTAAAACAGATTGTCATTGATTTATTAACTGGCTAAGACTACTAAACCTCAGTATTTACAGTTGATACACAGTAAAAACAAGGCCATATTTATTGTAGCTGAGTCTCGTGCAGTTCTCTTGTTTAGCCAGTAGAGGTTGAGATGTTACTGAACTGCACACATACACATGCCATCTAGTTCTGAGAATCATTTAGTGTCCAACAGCCATTTGAGAAGCCATTATGATACTGTTACATTATTTTCCCCATCACTGATGATTTACCTTGCTCTCCGTTTGACCATGGGGTCCAGGTGTGTTTTTATAGCGCAGGGTGACTCATATGCTGCTATGTTATGGCAGTATTGTCACAGTATTTATTTGGTTCTGTGCATGACAGCTCAGAGTCTGCAAGATGCTCCAGAATGTACTCCTTGATATCCCCAGACTGGGCAGATACAGGAATGCTTACTAATTTGAAAATTGTAAACAAGGGGCATTTTAACATTGGAGGGATGTGCAATTCAAGCAACCAGCTTGCGCCTTTGGATGCATGTATAAATTGCCATTCCTCTCTTTTTCTAGTGTAACGAATTGCATTATGCAATCTAGAAATATTACAGAAAGACACAGGGACCATAATCACTTCCTGAGTATTGAGAGGAAAAACAAGGCCAAACTCCTTCAGAGGGAATTCGCTGAAGTTCCCTTACATTTATTCCTAATTAGCCAACATTCCCTCAATTTGTTTTCAGTGTTAATCTCTTTCCTTGTACTTCTGTAGCCCATCTCTAGTCTGTAAATTAGTTTCTGTTGTTTTCTTGCATCATCTTTCATGTGCCTTGGTGTATGTATACATATATACATCAACGAAAGATTCCCTGTTGGACATGTATGCCTTTTTCTATGCTTTCTTGCATCAGCGTTTTGTTACCAATGTTTTTATTTACAAACCAAGCCTTTTCTGTAATGTGCCTATGCTATATTGGAGGAAGTATGTTTTAATTTTGCTTTTCATATGAAACATAATCAAGCCTGAGAATAAAGTACTTATTCAACAATGAGGTGGTGATGTTTTTCTCTTCAAACCGGAAAATCCATGACCATGTTTTAATATTAAATTTATTCTGCAATAATATTTGTAAAAATCATACAAGCCCAAGCGTTCACACGGGTGAATCTGTTTTGACACAAATCATGGTTTTATGGGTTTCTTTCAATGACATTTCAGGAAAAAAAAGTGGTGTGGTATTGATGCTCACCTACAGCATATAACTCAACCTCTCTGAGGTGCAATTATGTCAGTCATATTTTAAGAAATACAAAAGGGCTCAACGAGAGCTGTGCAGTTTGCGCTTCGTACCACCACAAGTCCCCTAAAAATGGTAATTCCTCTCGAGAAGAAAAAGTTAGGAAATACACATCCAAGAAAAACTTCTCCATGGACTTCACAAAGACGAGGTCTGTTTTCCCCTCTATCCTATCCAAATAGAAAAAGCAGCTGGCTGGTGAAGGGGTGCATCCTGACCTTTGATATTCCACACCATGTTTTTGAACAGTGGGACAGTTTTTAACTCTTGGAGAAAAACAGAAATCATTGTGGGAGAGTTTTTGTTTTTTAGATGTTTTCCAGTGCTCCTGTTAAAGTATAGTATCTGTCATTTGTTAAAAAAAAAGCCTTCAAATAAAGGCCACGTGCTGTAATCCCATGGGCCGATATCTTCACATTCATTCATACATGATCTCCTCTTCAGTCAGACTCTGCAAAAACAAACAAATATTAGATACAAAACCAACCTCATACTGGAAACAATATAAGGGCTAATCCTATCCTCAAACAAGCTATAAAGTAAATGGCAGAACATTACTCACCTTGTTTAGTACTTGTTGATATCTCAACTATTGACTTGGTGGTTTGATCTTTAGAGATTAGGTTATTTCCTGATTGCTCCACCCTTACATCATCTTGGTCTGCATGCTGTGATGCTGGAGCAGCTTCCGTTGGGGTTGTAGAAGATGATGATGATGATCCAGTCACACCTCCTGTGGTCTCAGAGTTATTTTCCTCCAATAAAAGTGGCGTCTTATTTGCAAACCACCGTCGGATTGATTCCTCACCTAACCCACTTGATTTGACAATATCCTCCAACTTAGTCTCATCTAGTTTCCCGTGTTTATCTAGGTGCTCCTTTAGGACACTAATGCTATCTTTCTGGAAGTCTTCCTCATCTACCATGGTCTGGTAACTCTCAAGCCACTTGAGCTGACCGTTCTTCAGGACATAACGGCAGTCTCCAAACCAACGCACCACCTCTGGTCGCGGTAGGCCTGTTTTAGTTATCAGCTCATTGTACTGGGGACTACTGGGCCAGTGGGTGCGTGCAAAGACTTGCTTCAGCAGGTGGAGTTGTTCGGGTGTCTTCTTACCTCGGTATGGGGAGGTCTGAGGAACAGTTGTAGATTGTGCCACCTTAGCCTCATTCAATTGCCCTCCCTCAGGTTCACCTTTTCCATTAGACTCAGTAACCTTCAGCATTTTGAGATTGATTTTGATAGGGTTAACTTTCGGCTCAGTACCAGTC
Source organism: Enteromius trimaculatus (assembly GCA_032361065.1). NCBI lineage: Eukaryota > Metazoa > Chordata > Actinopteri > Cypriniformes > Cyprinidae > Enteromius > Enteromius trimaculatus. The sequence goes on along the minus strand of JAUMHP010000037.1, from coordinate 1,057,131 downwards.
TCATCCTTCTGTTTCTCTTCTTTGTCGTCTTGCGCTTCCTTGCAGGAATCTTCTGCTTCATTAGTCTCCTCATTGCCAGTTTTTTCCTTGTTTATCTGATGCTCCTCCGCTTCTCCCACCAGATCATCATCTTCCCTTTCTGCCCTCTCAGCTTCCTCTTTTTTCTTCTCTGCTGCTACCTTCCTCCGTCGCTCAGCAAACCAACCGTGGATCTCCCGGCGAGTCATCTTTGTTTCTGCTCTTAACCGGTCAACTTCTTCACTAGGTGGATCTGGCTCCTGTGCAAAGCTGGACTCCAGAGCGCGAACCTGGTGGGGATCTCGTTCTTTGTACCGTATCGCCGTGAAATCTGGTGATGGGGGTCGTGGAGGACGTCGTGTTGGAGTTGGGGGGGATGATGTCTGTGAGGGGCTGAGAGGTGACTGCTGGGGAGTTTTGGGCCTCTCCGGGGGTGTACTGTTTTCGGACAGGTCCACAGCGGCAAGAGGGTCCAGTTGGGAAATGCTACCACTAGTAACAGTTTGACCTCCGCCACTCGACCTTGAACCCTTCAGATTCCGGAAGTGGTAGCGGCGGTCACTGAACCACTTCCGCACTTCACGCACAGACAGACCAGTTAGGCTTATAAGTCGATCTACTTCCTCTTGATTAGGAAACTGGTTAACAAGGAAGCTCTCCTTTAAGGCTGCCAGCTGTTCCTGGGACTTTTTGGTTTTGTTAAAGCTGGGGTCCAGGAAGTTAGTGGTGGACAATATACGAGAGTTCATAGAGACAGGAGAGTCTGATTTACTTGGTACAGCATCGGTTGTAATCGTAGATGCCGAGGTCGTGCTTGGAGCGGAAACAATGTCCTTGCTCTTAATGTTGCTTTTAGCCTCAGAACTGCCTTTACCCTCATTTTTCACAATGTTACCATTGCTCTGAATGCAAGTAGCATTAGCACCCGGTGTACTGACCTTGACATTACTGTTGCTATTAGACTTAGCAGGACTGATGCTACCAATACTGATTATACTAGCCTGGCTACATAAGCTGCTAGTACTACTAATACTGCTTGAACCGCTGCTAGTACTAGCGTTGCTGCTGCTGCTACTACTGCAATTTCCACTACTGCTGCTACCAACAGTGCCTAAAACCATGCTGATTCCTTTATCGGCTACCAGGGCTGCGGCGGGTCTGGCCTGCATCGTAGGCTTTGCAGCAGCCTGGGGTTTGGGCGTTACGGCTAATGCAACGGGGGCACTGCTGACCTGAATTCCATTAGCCATCATCGGCTGGGTAACAATCACCCCTCCTTGCCCAACAAGGCTACCTTGTAAGATATGAGGGATGCCAGTCGTTCCCAGAACTGTGATAGTTGGTTGAGTATTGTGGTGGGCCTGACGTTGCTGCTGGCCATTTGAAGGTGCTGACTGTATAATTGTGTTGAACATTTTTCTGCGGGCATCTTCTATTTCTTCTGGAGACCAGCTGATTCCTTGTTTCAGCCTTTGTGCTGTGAACCAGATCTTGATCTGCTCCTCGGGATACTTGGTGACTACGGTAAGGTAGCAAAGCTCAGCCTTGGTTGGATAAGGGAACTTGCTAAAGGACGTCTTTAAGAAACTGCTATTGTCCATGAATGCATTGTAAGTAGGAATGCTGCTTAGGGGGATCATTATTTTTGGAAGATTCTTAGTGCTTGACGATGAAGATGCCGAAGACGATTGGGATGAGGAGACAGTGATTGGAGCAGATTGTTGATTGAGACTTCTGTTCTGCACAACGGATACGACTTGTGTAACAGCTGTCTTCAGCATGGGCAAAGCCCCAGAGCCATTCACAATCTGTATAGCTGATGGCAGGGCAACTTTGCCGGCTGCTCCATTCTGTACAATAGTGGGCACATGAGTGACTGTAACTGCAGGAGAGTCACTTTTCTCCACCACTTTGGTAATAACGGGGGCAGGGTCATCAGTTGCAGGGTGAGAAACAACAATCCTTTTAGGTTCGGATTTACCCTTCAGCATTTTCATGATTGGTGTCTTGGTGATGGAAATCTCAGATTCTTTTGAGCTACTGCTTTCACAAAGTTCCAAGCAAAGACTCTGCTCTACTATGATTCTACTGTCCTTCTTTTTGAGCTGAAGTGTGGTGTTTATTGTACTCGGATGGACACGGGCATTGTGAAGTGCCAAGCCCTCAAATTTTGCAGCACTAATCCCGCAATCCACACAGAGAAAACAAGGGTCAATGCGGAAATCAGGGTGCCCACTGTAGACATGATCAAGGAAAAGATTTAGGTCCTGGGTCTCAAAGTTGCATGGCCTACAAGTGTAAATACCGCCATCCTTAGGGGTATCACCTGCTTCTTTTCCAGAAGACTCGTCCAAACTCTGACTGCTTTTTCCACTTGCTTCCTCTGTAACGGAAAAGCCAGTGTCCTTGGTTGAAGGGGACAGTCTGCCCCGTTCAAAGTCATCCTGCAGATGCATGGCTTTTACAGGAATCATGCACGGAACAGTCGACTTCCTTTTGCTAGCCATATTTCTATCAACTTAGTCTCCAGTGAGAGTCCTGATTAATTATGAGGGTTATCCGCTCTTTATTGAACATCCATTGAGAACTTGTTGATGGACATAATCATCAGTTCATTGTAAGTATTCAATGACAATGGTTTCAGGCATCAGAGCATCTGTAAAAAAAAACAACAACAGCTTTTAAGAACCACAGAAGCTCAATTTAGTTTCTATACTAAAATATCAAAAAAACTGCCTATTCAAATGTCTTTTCACAGTACAAAAGAGAAGAGCTGCTCTTACATGTCGTCTCTGATGACTAAGCTACTTTCAAAGAAGCTTTAACAGGCTCTCTTTCGGTTTACGGAGCGTCCTAACACCCCCTACCCTCCCAGAAACAGTTGAACTTTTGTTGTTTTAAGTGAATGACATTTCCTACCACAAATGTAAGAAAAAATACATTTCAACATGCACACATCCTAATGCTAACAGTGTATTCACTAAACAACAACAACAACACAGGGGGGGAAAAAAGCACTGGAGTTCCTTTCTGATCCAAATGGTTATGACTGCCAAGGCCTACTAGAAATATAGGTCACTTTCAATTCACTAATCTTAGACTGCAGCAAGCAAACATACCCAGGAACAGGGCAGCACTTTCTGAGCTGCACGTTAACCCTCCAAATGATAGGGATTTGGGGCCACGAAAGGCAATACATATAACAAGAAAGGATCACAATAATGTCAAAGAGAAGACATATTCAATCAGAGTACACCATATGACCAGCTGAAAAAGAGCAGTACAGCTTTCTCCAATTCTACCATGTCACAAAGAGACACAGGAAAAGTTTGGTCTGATAACATGGTCTAGTTAGCCCCTGCTGGTAGATGCTGTAATTACACCATCAGGATGCTAAAGTATTGATAAAACCTGCTGTGATTACTCTCATAAATTAGTTTTACACAGTAGGTCTACAAAATATTCACATATGGTAGCCCTAAAGTTACAGCATCTTCACAAATGCTTTGCGAAACTGAAGGTTTGTCGGACTGGTTCGAAAAAAAAAAGAAAATACATTCGCATTTTGCACAAATGTTGGTGTCTATGTGGAAGTATCCATAGGAATCTACGGTTTTATGAGATCTTTTTCTCAGAATGGAAATGGCCATCATTGCTGCGGCGTTGCTGTTCAGCTCAGCAAAAGGGGGCATGGCCCTGCCAACGCTGCTGGGTCACATAACCAACACAAAAGGGTTGCATGGTAGGCGGGCCTGACATCCATCACGCTGCTCAGACCCTAAGGACGAGAAGACGAGACAACAAGTGGGGGTTGGGCCTGTAAGTTTGGGCCGAGGTGCGAGCCTGTGTGTGTGCGCACATGTGTCGGGGGCCATTAACTGTTGCAGGAAGCAGTGAGGTGTTTCAGCAAGGAATTTTTTGCCTTGATACCAATTCCCCATCCCTACCCCCCCCTCTCACACACCCTTTTCCACACTCATCCAACGATCACAGAGCCGTTACCCCCCACATCTCCTCCTCCTCCTCCTCCTCCTCTCCGGCTCTGGAATGTTCCACCGTGAGCTGTTTAGTGAGTGGTCAACCTGGGAGCCAAGCGGCTGTTTGCGTCAAGCGTTAAGCTATGGACTCTCCGCCTGAGCAAATGCTTTAAATCTACAATGGTAGAAAATGTTGAAGATTGGGCGGACCATATAAAAAAAAGTTACAAATTCGTAAAATATTAAAAACATGCATTGATTAGCCACTATATTGACAAGTCAAAAACACCGCAGGACTGTAATCCTGGATTGCTTGTTTGGCAAAAACTTAAATGCAAGGCTTACACTAAAAGCTACAAATAAAGGAGTGCTCGCCATATCAAAGGTTTGAGGCCTATATAGTCACATACACTGCAAAATCTATTTTTTACCTAGTATTTTTCGTCTCGTTTTCTTATATCAATATCATTCTTGAAGCAATATGCATTTACTGCAAAACAAACACATTGGTAGTTTTAACTTAAATCATGAGATTATTTTTCCACTGGTACATTTTTTTGCTTGTTTTAAGCCAAAAATATTTTGATCATTTTAGAACACAAGACATAATATCTAAAGTCACTTGCCAAAGAATTTTTAGATATTTAGGCTATAACAAAAAACAAGACAAAAATACGAAGTAAAAAAATAATTTTTGCAGTTGGGACTAACAGAATATCTTTGTCCCTCTCTGAAGAACATGTAAATAAACAATGACACAACAGTGCCTAAACTGACCAATCCTGAACCACGTGTGTTTTATAAGAATGTGTAACATTAAACATGTCTAATGTATAGTTGGGGTTGAAATCTACTGTCTATGTGTTACGTTTGCTTTGGCGAAAACACATGTCCCCTGCCCCTCCCCCATCCCCTCACTCTCCCTCAACAAGTTCAGCCCAGTCCGCAGGGAGACGGGTCGTCAGCACCACTGGTGTGTTACTATCCCCATGGCAACAACCCCCCCACCTACACACTACTCTGTTTCACGTACACACACCGAATTAATGCACGGACTGGTCAACTGGGTTCCTGGCTCGCCCTGGCTTGTTTTTTCCGGACACTGCGAGTGGCGAGAGCAGTCCCTGATCCTGTTTCACTGTGTTTGATAGGTGCGCTTGCTCTCACTTATTGTCAGTAGCATGGCGTCCCCTTCATTCCCTGGTCAAAGCCACCAAAGCATGTTGGTTATACGACGGTGTCATTTTGGGGCCTGAAAGTGCATAATTTGGTGCAAATGTGCAGATTTTTGAAAACACCACCGTTAGCATTTGTTTGTAAACACCCAGAACGGGAATCTCTGAAAACACGACACATGCGTATGTGTCAAGTATGTAAACATGCACAGTATGCATCGATCATGCAACGTTAACACTCTTTTAGGGCTGGATGATGTTTTTGATTTTATTGGTTAATTTGAATTTAATGTTTTGCCAAGGTATCATAATTTTGAATGGGAATATTCCCAAACGTTATTCACCTTAGTTTTCCCGTAATTGTGGACATGCTCTTTTTTGCAAATAATCCCATTCGTAAATGTCATTTGTCGGGCTTCTGGTCTCATCTGTGTCCAGCTGTGCAAAACAGCCAGTTTTGCTGCTTAATATTGCAAATGAATGTATTATCTTAATTATGAACACACTGGTTTGTAGTGCAAACAGTTTTACCGTTTACTGCACGTTGTTATTCTCCTTGTTATTTCCCTACGCCTCTAATGAACTGTAAGTGTCGCACAGTCACAGAAAACGGCTTACTTCCGCACTGAAGAATGAGGTGGATAATTAGACACAATTTGACTATCAAACAAAGCAAAAATATTGTAACTGAACTTCTTTTAACTTAAGTGCTGCGTTCTCAGACTGCCATGTCCATGTTTACATAGAAAAATAGCTAATAATGGAAGTGCTATCCAACTGATGGTAAGAAAAGTCAAATCTAAGGTAAAGTGTAAAGTTTTCACAAAAGTACTGGCAGTATGCTTTCAAAACAAGACCTTTTCATCAAATAGGCCAACGGCGTAGGTTCTTTTATGCATTGCACGCATATTATTATTGGAAAGTGTGCAAAAACACAGCACAGTTCAAGAGCACCAAAGAACATTTGGCTTTCTGGAGGCAGAGTGGCACAGATTCGATGTCACCAGCACCTAAGGTGTTAAGGCTCAGTTAAAAATGGAAGAGTGAGGGGGGAAAAAATGGCGGCACACCACACGCTCTGCTGTCCAACCTAAAATGGCTGACATCACAGTCTCCTAACCAGCGAGGCAGTGCAATGCCAGCTCCTGCTGACCAGAGCCGCTAGAACGCACAGCGCAGGGACCCACAGCCCTTGTCCTGATTTCAGACGCCTTCACGCTCAGGACCAAGCCAAGGGAACCTTTCCAGGCTTTGCTAGGGGAAAGATTTGCAATAATCCCACCTGGAAGAGGGAAAGGAAAGTAAAACCTGGAAGACACACTAACAGAGCCTTTCAAAGAGTAGAACACCCCTGGGTTTGTTTCCATCTCGATTCAGTGTTCACTGATACTAGGCTTTTATTTCTTTCTACAGTCATAAAAAATATCCTAATAGTGTTAATACAAGACAAAAGAGAGAGGTCGTTCCTAACACACACAGCACTGTTTTTTCCGAGGTAAACCGCTCTGGTCATCATTCGAGATGTAAAAGAGCATTGTTACTTGACTGTGACCTTTTGCTGAGGAGGTAAATCTGTTAGATCTGCTGTTTCCTCGAGTCAAACACCATGGCCTGCTGCATGTTCACCTCAGACGGCCTTGAGCTTCAGGGTTGATGTAACAAGATTTTACAAGGTTTAACATTAACAACTAAAAACTAAAATGTTTTGTTTATTAGTGAATCTGGGCTGCGTTTCCCCAAATCATCGCAAGCCTACGTTGATCGTAGCTCTATTAAAATTATAAGCTTACAATGCTTTTGGAAAACGCAGCATTGGTCGATGGCATCATCTCAAACTGACCATATATTTACCAAACATTATGTATAATACAGTTGAATAGTAGCAAATGACATCTAATAAAAATGGCAAATTTCAACAAACACTGGTAAATTTTTAATAAAACATTACATTACATTAAAAGATCCAAACAGATTTATGATTACATAAATGGGGATATCTGATCTGACATATGGGGAAACTAAAAAGTTTTGTTTAGCAGTCAATCTGGCCGATGCTGTAATCTCAAACTGAACACATATGGCCCTTGATATAAGTGTCAAATAACAACAACAAGAAAAGAGCTAAATGCATCCACTGTCAACAATAAACTATGAGTTGTAATTATCAATAAAAACTGGTTATCACTGACTGCATGTGCAGTCTGGAAATATGAATAAATTAATAAATGATCAGCCAACTGAGCTTCAATACAAGATGAAACTGTTTAAAGCAGATTATTTGGTGTCAGTGATCTCTGCACTGCTTGTGTTGTGCATGTCTGATCACACACGTGTGCCTTTCTTCTAAGCAAACTTTCATTTCTATGAATACTAATATTATGAAATATGACCAGATATTAAAAACCACAAACTACATCTCCACCCCTGTTTCCTGTCGCCATAACACACACACACAAACACACACACTTCTTCATTCACAGAGCAGCAGTCAGTCACTTTACTGTAAGAGTGCAGCGTATCTGCTGTAATGATGGATTGTGACGTCGATGTGTAACAATAAAAGTCAAACACAAACACAAACTCACCCGCGAAATCGCGCGCCGCTCCCGCTGCCCCACACTCAATAAACACGACTCGAGTCAGCTAGTGCTGGAGGAGACAGGGATGAGAGCAGCACAAAGGCCCCTCACTCTTGTTTATGTCCAGTCGAGTGTGTGTGTGAGTGTGTGTTAAACGCCACAGACGGGGAAAGAAACTCACGCTGCACGTCACCAGCGGCAGCGTCACGTGATCGGCTGCGTCACCAGCCCTGATGATCGGCTCGTGAATGCACACTGATAGTGAGTGATTAATAATGGTCCGACGCGAGAAGGCCATGGCACGCAGTCGTGGCGAAACGAGGAGAAGTCGCAAACAAACTGAGAAACACGAGTTTGAAAAAGTTTCGGGGAAGTTAAATCACACTGATGGACTAGACTCAATTAAGCTGCAGTCTTTTGTATAACCACGATGTTTCTGTGGTTAAAGCTTTGCTGGGAGGTCAAGAGCAAGCAAAGAATTCTGCAAAGAGTGAGAGTAGTCTTTCAAATATAAAGGGGATTCATATGGAATAGTTTTTTTTACATATTTGTCATGTATAAAGACTGTTTACACTGTGCGTGAACAATAGGCAGACTTCATGCACAATGCAATGAAAATTCTCATTAAAAAATTACAAAAACGGACGTAGCACGGTGCTGCTCACCAAATAAATGAAGAACTAAACAGATGAGTTTTGAGTCTGGATTTAAATGTAGCTAATGTTGTAGCATATCTGATCTCTTCTGGAAGCTGAGGTCAACCTGCTGGTGACATAAAAGCGGACTCCCTTTTGTGTGAACCCTTGATATTTCTATCTGACTAGATCCTGATGATCTAAATGCTCTATTAGGTTTATATTCAGTGAGCATATCTGCAATATATTTTGGCCCTGCCATTGAGTGATTTATAAATGAGTAAAAGTACTTTAAAATCAATCCTGAATGTTACAGGAAGCCATTGTAGGGACCTGAGGACTGATGTGATATGCTAGTCAGAGTCCTGGCAGCAGCGTTCTGGATGAGCTGCAGCTGTCTAATGGTTTTCTTGGGAAGGAGTGAGGAGACCATTACAATAATCCTCGACTGGAAACAAAACATCTAGTTCTTGCAATGTCCTTGAGATGATAGTATGATGATATAGTTACTGCTTTGACATGACTACTGAAACATAGGTCTGTCTCCAGAATCTCACCAAGACTCTTAACTGGAATTATACTTGTTTGATCCCTAGACAGTTTTCTCCTTGTTTAACTGAAGGGAGTTCTGGCTCATCCAACTGTTAATTTCAATGTGGCTGTAGTCATTTGGAGATGAGTCTAGGTAAATCTGGGTATCATCAGTGTAGCTGTGATAGGCAATTTGGTTCTTTCTTATTATTTGACTTAGTGGCAGCATTTACAGACTAAACAAGAGCGGTGCAAGAATTGAACCTTGTAGGACTCCATGGCCCGGTTTCACAAACGCTTAAGCCAGGACTAGGCATTAGTTAAATTAAGTTAAATTAACTTTTACAAAAATGCCTTCTAAGAAAATTTTACAGGTGTGCATCTTAACATGTTTTCTTGACATGTTTTAAGATATTTTCATCTGAGACAGCTCAAACATGCAATTTAGTATTGGACTAGCTTAAGCCTTGTCTGTGAAACTGGGGGCAAATGTCATGGACATCCACTTAAACCTGCTCTCCTATACTCACATAATAACCTCTCCTTTCTAAGTAACACCTGAACCATCTGAGTACATCCCAGAAAGCCCGACCCAGTTTTCCAGTCTCTCTAGTAGTATGTTGTGATCGACAGTGTCAAGATCTAGCAGTACTAGCACTGATATTTTGCCAGAGTCAGAATGTGAATATCATTTATTATCTTAATTGTGTGCTGTTGTGATAACAGCTTTGTGGTCTTTATTACTTTTATTATTTATCTTTTATTTATAATGCTTTTTTTATTTATATTTTACTTTAATGAAGCAAATTATTAAAAATATGAACATACTGAATTTTACATTCATTCAGCATTTGTTTAAATGATAAAATATGAGCTTTTTTGTATTTTTGTATTAAGTTGATATCATTGTTTTTACAAAAAATTCTATTAATAATTAAATTAAAATGTGTTTATTTAGTGCATTTCACTGTAAATATATCTTTTCATATAGGCCTATCAAAACTGTCTGTCTGTCAAACATTCAAATAGTGGTGATTTAATAACAATTAATAGCAAGTCTTTAGAAAAGTTTCCAATCAGTATTTAGCAAACAGGATGACAAATTAAATATGCCAAGTCAAGAGCAAAATAGAGGCAGTCAAAATAGTTTTTTTTTCTAAAATTCTGTCAAACTTATATTTAGCCTCAAACTTAAAGAAATGCAAAGTGGGATATATACATCAAGTGGATATTTATGATTAAGATTTGGATTTTACTCTAATAAATGAATATTTTGTGGCAATACTGACGGAACATCTGATTTTTATGTGGATGTTTATAGTCTGGTGTTTGTGACAGGCTTTACCACATCATCTTGGAAACTTCACTGTGAAGGATATTAATAATGTGCTTCTGCTGGGAAAATTGTATGTATACAAATCTAAGTACCTGAATGTGAAACCACACATTTTATAATGAGTTTATTTCTTAAAGAAAAGCCCTCACATTGATGAAAAAGAAAAATGCAATAATTATTTTGTCCTAGAAGAATATATATTTACAGGAAGCCTCTAGCTCCTGTAATTCTTCTTGTGACTGTTTTTTATATTCTAATGTAGAAATGTAAAGATACAGCAGCGTTGTTTCTCCATGGCTTTAAAAACGAGCCCTCTGGCGGCTCCCTGCGGCTCCGGTTTAAAACTACAGTAAGGCTGAGATCTCGCTGTCGCTGAGCAAGGCCGAGGTGTTCCCACTGATCATCTGTATCTGTATCTGTATCACAGAGCAGAGGAATATTCACAACACAGCACTGCCTCGAGAATCCAGTCCTTTTTATAACATTTACATACATTTTCTGCGAAATTAGTATGGACAAAATTTCCAACAGTACAGAGCCATCTGCCTATTAACAATAATATATATTTATATTAAATAATGATGAATAAAATCTAAAATTGGGGAAAACGATAACTTGTTTGATTCATTAATTAATTCTCGTTACAGGTTCTGTGTTGTTGTTGTTTTTTTTTTTTTGGCCTTCAGTTCTTGTAAATTAATTGATTTATTATGCGCATTTTAGAACGTATTGAAAGAAGCAAATGAACTCTGAACTCATTAATTTCATTCATTTACTCTCGCTGTCTGATACTGCAGTTATCATCGCTTACCTGTGGAGGGCGCATGCATCGGAGAGGCGTTCTGCGCTCTCATTGGCTGACCGAGTAGACGTCGCATTCGCTGATTGGACGGCATGGCAAGGTCATGACTTCGCTGCGCATGCGCAGAGCCCGTTCTCTGAGCCGTGTCAATGTGGGGCGAGAAGCAGCAGATCTGAGCTCCTGCGGAAGATTTTACAGTCCGGATCAGGTCTTCAGTCATCGGGTCGTGTGTTTTGTTGAGTCGGAGCATCATGACGAGCAGTTCGAAGCGGAAAGAGGAGGTCCACGCGGTGAACGGCGGAGTAAAGCAGTCCACATGGAGCAAAGCCATCAGCTGCAAAGCAGTGTGGGACGAGAAGGTCGGCTCTTCACTCATGTCTCACACTATATGTGTGTATCTGTTGTAATATGTCCTAGCAGACCCAGTCGTGTGTTTGTATGTGAATGATGAGCTGTGCTGTGCACTGTTTAGGGTTCAGGGGTTTAGGTGTCCTGTGCAGGGATTGGGCTCCTTAACGGATTACTGCTGACATGAGCTGCTCCCCGTTTATTATCATATATGTATAGCTCAACTCCTTTCAAAAGTGTGAGATCAGTAAGATTTGAGGTTTATTATTATTATTTAATAAGTCTTTTCTGCTCATCAGGTCTTCGTTTAATCAGAAATACAGAAAAAAAGTAATAATGTTAAATGTTTTAGGTTAAAAATAACGGTTTACAATACGTTAAAATGTAATTTATTTCTGTGTTTCAAAACTGAATGTTCAGCATCTTTGCTCCAGTCTTTAGTGTCACATTATCCTTCAGAAATCAACTGCCTTTATAGACTGTGTATTGTGTATATTTAATAAGCATAAATGCACACATGCATGTATATATTTAGAAAATATTTACATGTATATACTTTTATTTATATTGTTATATTTTATATTACAAATAAATGTTTAATATGTAGGCATAACATATTTTTCTTAAATATACATATATGTGTTTGTATTTATATATTCATAATAAATATACCTAGTACACGCTCTTATGTTATGTAAACAAAAACGTGCCGTTTGACAGCACTAGCTGGGACCTGTTACAGTCTTTTCACGATTCCTTGATTAATAAAAAGTTTTAATTTTGTATTTTTTTTTTTTTTAAAGAAAGAAATGTATACTTTTATTAAGCATGGTTGTGTTAAAATGATACGTTTCCGTTAAATGCTGTTCTTTTAAACTTCATTCATCAAAATGTCTCCCTGTTTCCCAGAATAAATAACTAGATAAAAACGAAGCAGCACAGCTATTTCCAGCACTGATAATAAATCCTCATATAGAATGATTTCTGAAGGATCAAGTGGATCAAGCTAGTTTTTTTGCTCTCTTTTTAATGTTGTTATACTTATTGTTCTGTTTGTTGTTTGCAGGATGAGTTTTTAGACGTTGTTTACTGGTTCCGGCAAATCATCGCTGTGGTGTTGGGTGTAATATGGGGTGTCTCTCCTCTGAAAGGGTTTCTGGGGATAGCCATGTGAGTACAGTTCAGAGTACAGTCCAGTCCTCCAGCTGATCCTCATGAAAGTCATGACTGTCTGTTTCCTGCAGCTTCTGCATCATCAATGCAGGCGTCCTGTATGTGTACTTCAGTAGTTACCAGCAGGTGGATGAAGAGGAGTATGGAGGAACATGGGAGCTCACCAAAGAAGGCTTCATGACTTCATTTGCTTTGTTTCTGGTAGATACATTTTGGCCTTTTCCTGTTAAACCTGTTGCATTGTGTTTGAACTGAGTGACCCAAAACAATTAAGAACATTTTGCAAACTATACGCATCAAATCAAATCTTTTTTAAATGCCAAAAATCATTAGGATATTAGGTAAAGATGATACGAAAGGTATTTTGTAATTGTTGATAAGTAATATGAACTTCATTGAGACAACGTTTTGCACCATACTGTCCGATCCTCACAAACCATACATTAATGGAAAGCTTATTGACTGGTTTTGTGGACCATTGTAACTTATTAATTAATACAGTTATAACTGGACGTAATGAAAGAAAATTGAGAATTTAAGCAAATGGATAGAAATATTTTACATTCCTTGCTTAAAGCAGTTTGTGATGTAAAGTGACACTGGATGAAAAAAGAAGCCTAATGAATTAATGAAGCCTATTTGTGTTTTCAATTTTATTATTATATTATTATAATGAAACCTAATGGATGAACAAAACCTATTATTATTTGTTTTTACATGTTCGTGGCAGATGTCCTGCAAATTAAAGTAAATATTATTCAGTGAGCTGTAACAGAGTGATCCTGTCTAGAAACTACATAACGTCATTCAATTAATTTTAACAAATGCAAGCATGGGCTTTGAAGGGTCTGACAGCTGTGTGTGTGTGTGTGTGTAGGTGGTGTGGATCATCTTCTACACAGCGCTACACTACGACTGAGGACTGCAGGACACACAGAGATGGACATTTATTTAATGTGATCTGGAAGAGCTGGATGGAGCCACTTTTCCCAGGCGTTTGCATATGTTACCTTCAGCATGTGTGCGCCGGAGGAAGAGGTGCATCGTGGGTACAAGACACGTTAACCTTATGGAACCCAGGGCTCATTGAAATCTGAAGCTGATGTTGTCCAGTGCACTGCCATGGCTGTTGGGTTAATAACTGTTATTTCTGTTCGTCCTCTCTGCTTTTTCTACTTTGATTGCTGCCAGGGTTTAACTCAGTTTTATGTCTTTCTTAGTTTCTTTCACGATTAGCATTCAACACAGATTGTCTTACTCTGTTATGACCAGTAAAATCAGATAGGAGTGTGTAAATTCTGTACAATTCATTTTATCGAATCCACAATGTATTAAAGTATTTCGTATGTCTTGTTGATGTAACAAACTGCTCAGTATTTTATAGCGTATTGATGGAAATGCGAACGGTCTGTATGCTTGTCATGAGTAAGGAGAGATGTACCTGAGGCCGTAAAGAGACTATTTTCTGGATGAAATGTTTTGGAGAATCAAATAAAGCTGGGCTTTGTCTGCCCTACACTTTTTAACAGACGCTCCGCTCCAGTTCTGATGGACTTTGTAGCAAATCCAGTAAAGTTGATCGCTTAACGACTCTATTAAGAGAAGTGCTGGATTTCTGTTCGTCTACATAATATACAGGCTGACCCTGAAGGTGACGTCTGTGAGAGTTTGCAGGCAGAAAAGGTCTGTTGCCAGTAGAGTAACACACACACACGAGACACTGTCAAACCAAGCGGCCCTCTGTTATTGTTATTTTTAACAGGGTTCCCGCTGGTGCTTAAAGAGTTTTAAATTTAGTTGTTAAAAATATGCATATTCTTGAAGAAGTGAAATTTCTGCTGCCCTGAAAGCGCCACCTGCTGGCAGAGAATTTGTGCTTTTTTTCAATAAGCATGATCGATATTCGATAGGATAATGCTTTATAAAAGTCAAAAACAATAAAATGCATTTGCAGGTTTTTTAGTTTGTATAATGATTTATTGTTTAAATTAATGTGATAATACTAGTGCTGTCAAGTGATGAACTGCAATCAATGACATTCAAAATAAAAGTTTTGGTTTACGTAATATATAAGTTTACTGTGTGTATTTTGTTTACAATAATATACATACAGTGTATATTTTGAATACATTTGTATATCATATTTTTTGTATATAATTATATTTAATGTATAAACATTTTTATTTAAATGTACACATGCATGTGTGTATATGTACATAAAAATACATGGCACACACAAATAATGTAAACAAACTTATTTTGGATGTGATTAATCACGATTAATCATTTGACAGCACTAAATAATACTTCTGATTTTAAAGGTGAAATGTTAAAAATTAAATGTATAATTTTATAAAGCTTCGTCACTATATGGTATAAATATGATTTAAGCATGTCTTACATTTGAGCTTTAAAATCATTCAGGAACCCGGTATTATTCAACTATAATATTTTAAACATTGCAAATGCATAGTAACAAACTGTGACCACATGCAGATATGAATGGATTATTAAACCGAGTCAGTAAGAGAGTGAAAAACAGCCACATTTATTTTGTGATAATGTATTTGTCTATTTTTAGGTTAATTATTATTACCTATTGTTCTATCAAAATGCTGTTTAATTAGATATGTCAGTGTATGTAGTATTAGACTTTTATTAAATTGGATTGATTACCTAGTTCTAAGTATATGAGCATATGAACCTTTCCTTTTCTGTTTTAAGAGTAAACATAAAAGCTGAGGCACAAAAGGGACCTCTGTTTTTGAGTCTTGCCCTGAGAACTAAAACCAGCAGGTCTGGGGCCTATTCCATAAAACAAGTTTACCAAATAAGCCAGGCTTATGGCAGATAGTTGACTTATTTTAATACAAATTAACTGGCAATAATTCAGACTAACTGAAATAAGCCTGTCTTATACTCTAATCTTGGTTTATGGAACAGGCAAAATAAGATTAGAGAACAAGCCAGGCGTATTTCAGTTAGTCTGACTTATTGCCAGTTAATTTGTATTAAAATAAGTCAGACTATCTGCTATAAGCCTGGCTTATTTGGTAAACTTGTTTTATGGAACAGGCCCCTGGACACTGTTTTAATCTAGTTTGCAAAGCACATCTGAAGCACACGTGTTCATTTTCATAGGGTTTCAAAACATATGAAACATTTTCAAGTTTAGTTAAATCTTAACGAAAATAAACAAGTTTTAACAATCACAGTATTTTACAAACACAACCAATTATTTATTATGTTTAGATTTAATATTAATACACTATTAGTTATATATTAGTTTAACGGTAAACTATTGTAACAAGTGTATTTATTTTATTTAAAAGCAGTTTGAATGACTTTGTCGTCCTCTAGCGTTGAATGACGAGTTCACGCACGCGTCACTAAGGTTGATGACGTAGTGCATCATGGCGGCGCCCCACTCTACCATGAAATTCTGGAAACCCGGTAAAATTCATATCACATCTCGCAGAGTTATCCCGAAATGTTCACTCATATTGTGTCTGGTGATAGTTGTAGAGGGTGAAGGCGTGCTGCAGCAGCGCTGAGCTGCGTGTGCTTGTGTCTCTGTTTCCAAGCGCGTGTTTTTGATGTATGAGTGTGTGACTGCAGTGCTGCATGAGTCTAACGTTATAACACCATCACTTGCCACATGCATCACATCACAGCAACATAACACGACCTGCACCAGAGCGATCACGCTGTAACGCGATAGGATGAGTTGATTCAGTCATTTATCCAGACAGCGCTGATCTGATGCTGCTGCTGTGTGAGTGTGTGTGTGAAGGGCTGATAATCTGTGTGTTTTAGGCTCAGAGGCTCCAGGTGTGTGTGAGGAGAGAGACCTGAGCACTGAGACCACCGGCTCCCCCATCATCTATAACCCACACACAACGCTCTCTATAGAGAAACAGAGGCAGAGACTGCCCGTCTTCAAGGTGTCCACACAAACATCATCCTCTTACTGTTCATAAACTGTTATAGTGGTTATTGAATTGGCTTTTATTGTTATATTTTCAGTTTTCATGTTAATTTTAGTTCAAGGTTTAGAAGCGTGTTGTCCTTCTTTTTCCTACTCTTGTTTTTTTAAGCACTCAAAATTCTACTTTCTAAAGTTTGTGCAATTTTAAAATTTCAAATGAGACATTTCTTCTAATAATTATATTTTATTCTATTTCAGTGTTCAGTTAACAAAAATGATTTTTGATGGTTTTAGTTAACAGTAACAAGTTGTGTGCACTTTAACACAACAATTCCAACAACAATAGTATATATCATTAATGGAACTATATCATTATTTTGGATATTTCAAGTTAATTAATCCCCCCCCCCAAATAAAATCATATATTGTTTTTGTATATGAATATAATAATAATAATAATAATAATAATAATAATAAATTAAATCTCAGTGTTGGATAAATATTAAATGTAATAATAAATATATGATACTGGGTTTTTAGGGGGTTGTATAGTTGCTTAATGTTTCTGGTGTTTCACTAATTATTATTTTATTCTGCTAACTTTACGTTTTCATTAGCAGATGTAACAAAATTGATATTTTTAAAAATGTTTTTATTTTTTTATTTTATAATTTTGTTTGCATATTTACAGTACAGTTTTATTTGATCGTTTCTGCAATCGTAGATGATGTTTGTTTTTGCTTCCAGCACAGAAACAACATCCTGTATCTGGTGGAGAGTTTCCAGACCGTGGTGATTGTTGGAGAAACAGGGTCTGGAAAAAGCACACAAATCCCACAGGTTTGTCCAGCGCTGACCAATCAGATGCAAAGCTCAATCAGTCAATATCAATCAAAGGAGGTGCTTACACTGCGCCTTTCCTTCCATTCATACACATATGTGTCGTGTCAGACCGGAAACACAAGCCTGTGCAAAAACGTTCTCATTTGGCTGCATTACAAAGATCAGGCTTAGTGAACTCTGACCTGCCAATTTGCATCACATGACACAGTGTGACCAACAACAGATCCCCTGTTATGGGTTATGAAAGGTTAATATTTTTGGCATGCTAGGTCAAAAACACTTTTGATGTCTTATAATATGTGTATATTTTTACCTTATTTGCTCATCAGCTCTCAAACGATTCGTGATGCTAATGTGGTGATTGGTCTCGTCTCATGTTCATCTCATCATGTCTGTAAGGTCTGATAAAGCAGTGTTTGTGAGCTCAGTGCTGCTGTGTGTACAGTTACCGGAGAAACAGATATTTTACCGCTCTAAATGAGACACCTAGTGGTGAAGAGTGAATTTACATTTTCTTTCAGACCAACGCTAAAAGACCTAGAAGGGAGCAGAAATGTAGGCTGCTTGGATTTAGTTAATATTTCAATGTCAAATCCGTTAACTCTCAGTGTGTTGAGTTTAAGTGTGTGGTGGTGTTTGGGCAGTACTTGCTGGAGGCAGGATGGGCGGCGGACGGGAAGGTGATCGGCGTGACCCAGCCCCGGCGAGTGGCTGCCACATCTGTACGTACCTCTTCTCTCGGCTTTGATCGAGCGTGCGGGCCCTGTCTGATGTGTCCTGTGCTCTCAGGTGGCCGGGCGCGTGGCGGAGGAGCGCGGGGCGTATCTGGGGCATGAGGTGGGCTACAGCATCCGCTTCGATGACTGCTCAGACCCGCACGCCACACGCATTAAGGTACACACTCTGCTTCAGTAGTGCTTCCTCTGCTGTGCGTCTCTACAGTTAGTCCTCTTCTCTCTGTCTCAGTTTCTGACGGATGGCATGTTGGTTCGGGAGATGATGTCTGACCCGCTGCTGAAGAAGTACAGGTGAAGTACAGCAGTGCTGCTCCCGAAAACATCAAATATCCACATTATAAAACAGATAGCTCAGCCCTTGATTCTCACTGGCTTAGCTGTGTTCGGCTTTTTGTCATTTTAGGGCCATTTTATGTTTCTGAACAATATGATCATAATATGACGACATCATAATTCAGACCCACACACTACCAAACGTTTAATTCTTGGGAATGTTTTTGTGGTGGAAATGAAGTATCAGAATATTACATACCTTATAATAACAAAATAAATAGTAAATAAACATTATTAAAACAAAAAGTGCTGAAAAACATATTCACTACTTTAAAAAAAATAATAATTTGAACTAGACCCTCATTATGAATTTACAATACGAGAAACTACAAAACACACAGGCACAAGTGGAATGCCAAAACCATGGTGACGTGTATTATCATTTAGATATAATGGACAAAATATTTTTGAAAGTTTTTTATGTTGGTTCTTCCCCATCCTGCTGTTTTTAAATGAAGTACTCTTTGTGATCGTTTTTAGTCCTTTGTATTAAACTATGGATACTTACATGATGCTGTTTTGTTTAGTACTGTTTAAGCAACTTAAATGTGACCCTGGATCACGAAACCACTTTTAACGGTCAATTTTTTGGGAGATTGAGATTAATGCATGATCTGAAAACTGGATAAATGAGCTGAAAATCTGGAATGTAAATACTGA
>JAUMHP010000037.1:998239-1024752 GCA_032361065.1 Enteromius trimaculatus | reverse complement strand
GGAGCGCGAATCATCCGGGGTACGTGGGTGAAAAGAGTCCGGGTAGGAACGCTAGTAGGCGGGAGAAGGTTCCCGCTTCTGACGTGCGGAGAGATCCACAGAGGTGCGGTTCGTGACAATATCACATTTGTGCCCTAATAAAATTATGATAATACAGTTAATCATGTAGGTAAAATATTGCTAAAAATGACATCCAGATGACAGGCTTAAATATTAAGTAATGCAGACAGATTGTATGGATTTATATCATTCCCTTAAAGCCTGTCCTGTCTTAGTTGAAATGCGTCACATTTCCTTTAGAAACAGTACATCATCTAATGGTTGGATATTTAAACTTCCACTCACAAATGAAAGAATCTTCCGGGCTAGATGTATTTGTCGTTCAGCTCATTTTCATTGGTCATTGGGCTGTCACACAGACATGTCTGTATGCTGCTAGAGATAAATGATGGTCATTATTAATCAGAATATTTTCGAAGAAAGACAGTAAAGGAAAAAGCATGTGGTTTGGAGTAATGTTGTTATTCGTGGATCTGTACAGATTTGTGATTATATAGACCTACCGCAGGAGGGCTGGACACTTTTTCGTCTCCGCTGCCTGCTTTCTGATTGACAGAGAGGGATTTACAGCACTCCGCTTTATGTATTAATGTATTCAATGCAGTGAGGAACTTCCTCCTATGGATGTCATCTCGTCATCTGCTTCTTACTCAAATCGTTTCAAAATGATGCAGTGCTGAAAGCATGTTCGAGTCCAGAGAGCTGAAAACATGTTTACACACACATTCAGTGTGCATTCATATTCACTGCATTTACTGACATCATAAAAGCATGCACCGCACACAGACACACACACACACACACAAACACTTATGATTGAGCTAAATTTCCTTTGATTTCTGTTGCTTTTATTGTCATTGATATTATTTGTGAATTATTTTATGTCAGCAGAGGTAGGTTTTGTCTGATTCTGCTCATTTCTGAGGGCAGTTTAGTTTCTAAACTACAGCTAAGTACACACACTAAATATTGATGATGTCTTTGTACTGTAATTGCTTAGTGGGTTTAATTTACAGTTTAAATAGAGTCATTCAGACAGTCACTCACCTGGGTTTAGTGTATAATCCATGCATGGCTTAAACTGGACTCTCTCCATTCAAATGGGATAATTACCCTCATTTAGTTAAACCACATGCAGCAGTTCGGCTTTCTAACTGCTCGTTTTCTTTCTTTCTTCCTCTCTCTGAGGACTTTATGTCTTCCAATAAAAGTTATTGCAGCCGTATAAAGCGTCCTTACAGCGAACTTTCCACTTCAAATTATGAAAGAGTTCAAAATGGTTAAATCACACACAACTGTCCTAACATACTGCTTATGAGTAACCCTCACAGAGACAAAGATTAAAGTCAACATAAATTAAAAGCAATATTTTATGTATGACATGTTTTATAAATTTAAATCATGTTTTGTTTTTTTTGAGGAAAAAGCCAAAAAGCTTGATTTTAAGAATCAAGAAATATATGATTATTATAATAATTAATTAAAACATGGCATTTTAAAATATATTTTTTAATAAACAAGATGTGTAAAGTCATGTGTACTGTATCAAGGGTGTAATGAAAATACGTTTTTAGATTTAAACGTTTGTTTAAATGGTACAATCTTTTTCAAAACCAAATGAACCAACATTTCCAAGAACTTTGCAGAACTTTTCCAAAAATGTGTTACTGACTCATAAAAAGGGCTTGAGTTTGATTAACTCATAAAATCAAGTAGAAATTGCAGAAATTATGGTAATAAGTTGAATGGAAACAAAGTAATAACAGGAAAATAAGCTTTAACAGCACTGAGTGTGCCAGTGTCTATATGTGTTCAATTACAAATTACTAATTTGTTCCCAGAAGTGAACAAAATCTGAATTTTTTGCTAACAATTTAGAATAGGTAACACTCGTTAACTTTAGGTATTGGGTAGGATAGAGATGTAGAATAAAATCTAGAATTGTCCAGCTGGAGTCCCTCGTTGTTTATACCAGAGGGCACTCCGGCCAGAATTGTGTCCGGCTCACAAACTCCATCACCCATCATGCCTCATTCCTGGACTGATCACACTCACACCTGCACCTCATTCACACACACACACCTGCACCTCATCATCACACTTACATACTAATTACACACGCGCACATAAGCCACAAGCCTTTTTTTCCATGTGTAACATTTCTGAGCATTTCTACCTGTGTTTGTTTTCCCGTTTGTGATCCTGGACAGTATTTTGATACTGCCTGCCTAGATTCCTGCCTGACTTCTAGACCTCGATTCAGCCTTGTCTCCGTTGTTCTGTTTTGCCGGTATCTGACCCAGCCTGTCTGACCTCGAATAGAGCTTGTGCATGGATCCGCATGCCTCCATTCCCGTTGTTACAAGAATAAGGCATTAAGATGTATTCTAGTAATATGCATGCTAATGAGGTGTAACCGTAAAATAAAGTGTTACCACATTTTCATTTAGTCAGTATCTGGGGACGTCCTTGTATGTATTTTTTGGTAAAACTACAGAAAGGTTTCTGTTAAGTTTAGATATCTGTCTGTCATCAAAGCAGTTTATTTCAAGTTTATGACAAACCAGAAGCCTAGCAGACAGGTGTCGGAGTTTTGTTTCCTTGTGAGAAGGATTGTATTTGCTTCTTGCTGTAGATAAACATGTTGAGTAAAAGACTGTCCTATTCAAAACCGGACAGATTTCTTTCATCGCTGCTCAATGCTATGTTTGTGGAATAATTGGCTGATTCCTTATTTCAAAGAAGCCTTAATATCTTTGAATATCTTGTCAAGTCCTTTCAGTCAGGCTTTAATGTGGCAGCAGCTGTTTTATGTATGTATGTGCAGATGAGTGTATGAATGTGAATGAGAGCCAGAGAGAGAGGCTCTTCACCTAGAACCCTGTGCGCCAGCTGCATCTTCCCTGCTTCCGTATGTTGTATACTCTAAGCCTCGTTTAGTGTAATTAGCTATATTTGCCTGAGTTAATGAGTTTCCCCTCCATCCTGGAGACTTGTTTTTAGAGGAACTCTGTCAGTCAGAAGGAGAAAGACTCTACCTATGACAGACTCCATTAGTGAGTTGTGTGTGTGTGTGCGTGTTTGTGTTCTGGCTGGGACAACCTCCCAGGCCTCATTCACACTCAATGTGAGCATTAATCACGCTAATTACAGCAGCTCTACCCCAGAGGCTGCTGGGATGGTGGAGGACTAAGGTGGGGACAGGCTGATAGACAGGAGATGTTAGTCACGCTGCTTGTCGCTTTGCATTGCAAATAGAGTCACGGGGAACTTCATTTCTGCCTTTGAATTAGCATGTGCTTCATACTGAGCTGAAGTAGAAGAGCTTTCAGTTTTTCCCAGCCTCAACTCGCTCTAAAATTGATTTGTTTACACTTCTTACACCTAATAATAAAAAAAATATATATTTACATTAAAACTCATGAACTTCGGGCTGCTTTTGGGTTAGTTTTTCATGTGTGATATGTTTTTGAGTTTAGGCTAGAAAGTATTTATTATACTTATACTTATTGTAAGTATTTATATGCACACTGCCATTCAAACTTTTGAGGTCAGCGAGATGTTTATTTTATGAAAGAAATATATTATTTAATTAATATTAATGAAATATATTATTTAATTAATTCGATTTTGCAATAAATCATGATTAATCACCATTCACCACCATTCATTATAAATTATAAATTTATAATAAATTATAATTATAATAAACTCCTTTTCCACAAATGCACAGTTTAAAGAGATTTTTTATTTGATCTTTTATGTGGTAAATTCACCATATACGACCTGCTTGCTTTTGCTCTTTGATTCTGTATGTTCACCATTTGCCACACGTTTTTACCTCACTGCCAGCCTCGATACCCACACCAGCTCTCATCCTCCAGCCTACTGGAAAAACCAGGTCATACCAGCTTAAGCAACGATGGATTATGGGCCGAGCCAATGGGGCCAGTGCCCCGGGGTCTCTGACTGTCAGGGGCCTCCAGACTCATGGAAACAAGACACTGCAAATGTAATATTGACATAGACAGATGTAGAGCACCTGAACGCGTGGCAGTATCCACAAAGTGTGAAAAAAGTAAATATATGTTGTACACTTTTAACTCCGCATTGAGCAATATAACGCACATAATAGATTTTAGAACTATGCAACAAAAATACTTAATTTTACACATTTCTGGCACAATTTTGATATTGTTATAGCAAGTGATTATTACAGCTCACAGTTACAAGAACAAGGGTGTCTATCCACTTTCTCCTGAATGCAGTAGTAAGCCTATGGATAAGGCTTCTGGCTCGTTAGACGCTATAGGTAAATGCAGTAAACGTTAAAACTGTTTGTCCTACAAAGCAGTCTGTTCATTATTAATATAACCATTAGAATAGCAGGATAAGACACACCAATTTACAATATCAAGCAGCAAAACAAACTGTTCTAAAAATACCTGGATGCAGATGAGACCGAAAGCTAGACACAAAGAATTTACAAATGGCGGTGCTCATTTTTACATCAGGAAAAAGGTGGATAGAATCACAAGAGCAAACAAGACCACAATATACTCTTAAAATAGTAAACCAGCTCAACCAAAAAGGTAGCACCTTTGCTCTGTCCAGCTCTCTGGAAGTTCATCTGACATAATGTGAGGCACCGGGCTCACATGGTGCAATTTTTTTTTTTTTTTACATAGTAAAGTCAACACATCAGGAGAGGAGGACTAGAGTGCATATAGAAATCTCTAGCATTAATTCTGATCATGGCTTGTCTTGAAATACAAAGAAAGTTTGATGTTCATCACACTGCAGGACTATGCGCAATCTTCTGACACTGCCAGAATTTCATCAGAGGTCAAATCTGATCACAACGGCCATTAAAGGCGCTCTATGCGATCTTGCAAACACTAGGGGTACAGGATGTGCACCAAAGCAAAAACAAACTTCGGCCAGCCAATCGGCAAGAAGAGGTGGGGTTTAATGCGCGCAAACAAACTTTGGCCAACCAACTGGCAAGAAGAGGTGGGGTTTAACGCGCATTAAACACCACCTCTTCTTGCCGAGTGTTTGGCCGAAGTTTGTTTTTGTTGTGGTGCCCATAGTTTCTTTTGTTATTGCAGCCTCTGTGTTGTCGCTGGGTTTTTTCCCAATGTATTCAGAGGGCAGACAGCAAGACGCATCAAGGGGTGATGCATACAGTTTGAGATAAAAATGAAATCGAGCTAAAATCCTGCAACATCGCATAGAGCACCTTTAATCAGCTGTTGGTGAACATGTCAAACTAGCGATCAAAACCTACAGCTTTTAGCTCAGGATTATAGGAATCTTTTAAGATTTGTCAAATTTGTCTCAGGCAGCCAAATAGTGTCTAAATTCTCACTGTGTGAGCCTGGCTTCACGTGGAAATGGAACTGAAAGCTTTCATTAGAAAATGAAAATCCAACTCAGTCTCACGACAAATTCGTACACATTCGTACGAGGTGGAAAACTAATTCATTTGATCTACTGTAACTCGTAAGATTTGTCTAAACCCCAGTGACGGGTAGGTTAAGGGGCGGGGTTCAGTTTGGGTCATTTGTACAAATTCATACAAATTGGCAACTCGTTAAATACATGCGATTTAGCAAAAGTGAAGTCGTATGAATTTGTACGAATTAACCACCTTGTAAATTATATACGAATTGCCATGATACTGGGCTGGAAAATCATGTTTTTCTGTGTCAAAGACAACACTTTTGAATAATGATTCAGTGTTTTAGGGTTTTTTAATGCTAGTACCTTTTGTGATGATTGTCTCTCTGGTCTTGGGTCTTGGTCAACTGGTTTGTAGATTTGATTAAAATCTTAATTAAAGACTCATTGAATTCCTTTGAGGATTTGAAGTTTAAATGAAGGGGGTTTTTCTCAAAGTATTTCTGCAAGCAGCCTCTCACATTACACTTCATTTAATAGTGTGTGAACACAGCAGGTGTTTAATCCACACATCAGATGATTGTCGTGTCTCCAGAAGTTGGTTGTGAAGACCTAAGTATAACAAAGTACACCGAAGTATACTTTGTGCTTAAGGTGAAGTATAGAGACATGAAGGTTGTACATTTTGATCAGGTTGAATGAAACAGCAGGTCCGCTGTTTCTATGACACCGTTTGACAGATCTCTTTGACAATGCCAAGTGTGTGTGTGTGTGTGCGAGAACATAAAGGTTTTGAAAAGGAGTGTCATTGAATTGAAGGTCTCTCTCACATTTGTAGCAGCTTTCATTCTGAACCATGTTACATGACTCAATTGTAGACTCAAAGAATTGTGTACTGTATGTATCGCAAACAAATACATGTGCTTATATCACATCTTAAACTGCACATGGGTGCAAATTCCCTTAACATTCAGATTTTATCAAAATATTGGGTTATGTATTATTTTAAATCTAGACATAGTTTCCGCACTGATATCTTCATAGTATAAAGGTATGACCCGTAGGTCTGCTGGGGCAGTTTGAGGAGAAACGGAGTAGAATATTAATGCTGTGGTTCCAGACAGTACAAGAATCACAGTATGAGAGCAAAAGAGAGAACATCTCACAGATACGCAGTCTTCAGTTCTGCCTTTCAGTATACTTCACATACACCTGAGAGAGGGAGTACAGATCCAAGTCAAAGGATGGATGAAGAATGCATTAGGAGAATACATGTAGCATGTAGTTACAGAATGAGTTTATTGTACAGTGTTCAAAATCGATTTTAGAACTGGATGTTTCAGATGTTATTGTGCATCCATGTATGTTTTATTTTTAAAATAGTATTGTTTAATCAAAATGTCAACTCAATCTTCCAGTTAAAATTACAGAATGTATCCAGTAATTTGGACTGCTTAAACCCTCCGCATTTATTTTTGGGTGTGATGCACATGATCTTGATTCCATCAATGGATCTTTTTAATGAATCAGCAGGGCTGAGCCTGGTCAATACCTGGATGGGAGACCTCCTGGGAAAACAAGGTTGCTGTATTAGGTATTAGAGAGGACAATAGGGAGTGCTCACCCTGTGATCTGTGTGGTCACCCCAGTTAGTGACGGGAACACTATACTGACAAAGAGCACCGTATTTCGAATGAGACGTTAAACAGAGGTCCAGAGTTTCCAGAAAAGCACCATATTAGAGCAAGAACATTACTTTAAGAACAAAATGTTCTTGTAGATTATTGAAATGTTCTTCACACTAAGGAGAATAAAAAAGACCTGTTACCTACAGAACCATAAATGTTTCTTTAATGGCATCACATTGAAACCCCCTTTTTTTCAACTGAGTAGATATCTATGGTTAAATTCAGCATGAATGCAGATTTAAATATGCAGAATCTTCATATTCAGTTAGCAATCATAAGGAATTCTCTCGCATAAAAGTAAAGTATGTTAAATGTGTTTAATGAAAAAAGGATTCATTTACATTTTAGAATTCAATTGAATTACACGTTGATTTTCATACACAGCAGATGGCACATCTGCTAATAGACACCCGATAATAATGCAGCTTATTGCTGAAGTGCAGACTGCGTTAAACAGTGTTGACTGTAAGCGTGTTAGACAAGAATACAGCTTGGCGGTCTCAACAGGGACAGGGGTGCTAATTACTGCAGAGGATAAATTAACCACACACATACATGCTCAGTTTCTCTCTCTCTCTGTCCCTCTCTGTATATTTTCTTAGTTGGAACTATCTGCTCTCCTTCAGGGCTTGCGTATGAAGTAATAAAGCTCAACCGATTTAGTCTCTTCTCTCAGGTTCTCAGATTCATCTGCATTTTTCACTGATACCTGTTCTTTTATATTAGCCTCTCTGCAACAGTTCAATGACAGCTGAAATTCATCAGCCTCAATAGATATTTATTTAAAATCCAGATGTAGAAAAAAAAAAACAATACTTTTTTGTGATTCAGATTGTGATGGTTCTTGGATTTTTCTCACTCCAAACCACTCCAGCGCATTGGAGACCTCAAGATGAATTCATCCTTGTGGTAATGGATGTGCTGGAGCGCACACACTAACTAAATGTTTGAGACGTCACACACACTAACACAAAGCAGAAATTGTAGCATAATGTGTTTGATTTTATTTAGTATTTGGCATGTCTTTCTCTTTTTCTCTCTCTTGCAGATAGAAAAATATTCGCATTCGCTTCAGATGGAGCACTTGCAATTGGATCATCTCGAAATCTCCCATAGTGCCATGCAGGCTCAGTTCCCTTAAAACCTTTAGCCTATCATAGAGAAGCATGAAATACAATCTTTGGCCCTTACCGCCTATCAGAGTTAAGCATGAAAAAATCCCTCCCGATGCAGGCTGAAAGTGTAGAGCTCGGGATAAAGTACTCTTCTGCAGCCTTTAGATAATGCAGCTGGCCTGAAGCTGGTTAGAGCCGAGATGAGAGAGAAAAAGAGAAAACAGGACTGAGACAAAGTGATTCGAGTTGAATCAGGGAATTCTTTGAATGAATAAGTTTGGTTTCAGAATTCAGTTTGAAAAAGCGTTACAAAATGTAATATTTATTTATTTCAATCAAATAAACTGAAATTTTTCATTTGAATTTGAGAGTTATTTGAATCAAAAGGAGAAGCATGAAATAGATAACAGTGCTGCATTATAAAAACAGTATTTCTGCTGATTTGCGAGAAAGCCTATATAATTTAATAATGCTTTGTTTTACAGGCACTTTGAGTTTTTCAGGTATTGCTTGCCAGTCTTAGTACACAGTGTAACTATAGAAGAGTCAAGTTTTAAATATTACAAATATCGAAACAAATATTTAAGTTTGATGCACAATTGTGAAATTCTAAAATCAGGGTT
Source organism: Enteromius trimaculatus (assembly GCA_032361065.1). Lineage (NCBI taxonomy): Eukaryota > Metazoa > Chordata > Actinopteri > Cypriniformes > Cyprinidae > Enteromius > Enteromius trimaculatus. Next base: position 1,015,863 of record JAUMHP010000037.1, on the reverse strand, counting down.
AAATACATTGAATATAATAAAAAGAAAAAGAAAATTAGAAAATTGACTCAGAATCAATCAAACTTGGGAAGACAGAAGTAGCAATCGTGTATTCATGTACATTTTTTCTGGTAGATCACGTCTCCTACAAATGCTTGTCTAAAGCAAAAATGCTGTGAAATGCACATCATATTTTGTAAAACAAGCACTAGTTTTGGAATCAGCACCCCAAAATGAGTAATAAACAAGTATTGTATATCATGCAGCAAAATATAATAAACCGTGTAATAACATAACATTCAATTATTTAGTGGCATGCAATAGAATTTGAAAATGCTTCCAATGAAACCGTCACATTTTGAATCAGTTGAATAAACTGAAAATGTTTTTTGATCATTAATTGATCATAAAAGTAAAAGAAAAACATTTAAAATGGAATTCGAAGTCAATCAGTCATTCAATCAACATTCAGTGTGTATCTTAAAAGGATGGCTTGAGCTTGAGCTTACCGCATTGACCATGCATGTGTGTGTGTGTTTGTGTGTATGGTTTCAGGTTGTGTCCTTTTCTTCTCCTGCCAAAAGCTGATGACAGGTGAAAAGCCCTGAATGCCAGTCTGCTGGTGTCATATTGTGATGGGCACTTTGACAGTCAGTTCACTCAGCTTAGCCAAAGCTTGTTTTTAGATAGGTTTGGTACAAGACCTGTCTCACCCACGCACTATTCAGCCGGGTTTACACCAGAATTCTCCCACAGTAGTTCGATGTTTTATGTATTTCTACAGAATTGTTGTCAAGACTGGCCAAAGAGAGAAAAAAACACCACTCCTCTCAAAAAACACACACGGCAAATGTAACAACATTTAATGCTCACCTCATTAAATATTCATGCACTTTTGTCGCAAGTCACAGCAACTGTCACACACTGTGTTTAGTTTCAGGTTCTAAGGGGAAAAGTAAAAAGTGTTAAAAACAGTGACGGCAAAGACAGTTTTATTTTTGGGGTACATTTTCAGGAGATATAACACAACATTATCAGATTTACATGTTGATGTTTCTGCATAGCCTATGAACTAGCAAAGTATTCATACAGATCAATGTTAATAACCTCATGGATATTCAAATAAGAACTTAAACTAAGTTCCTCTCAGAATTTCCCTCACTGTTTTTTTACTCTAAGGCATATTTTTGGAAACAAATAAGAGAGTATGTTGTCCGGTTAGTCAACTTCAATGAATTAATTGGAATTTTACATTTAATTACAAAAACAATTTAACCTTATGTTTAATGACACAGTAGAGAGTGGTTTAATATTACAAACTGACTACAGGGGGAAAAAAACTGTGCTGAGGTACATTCAAAATGAGAAAAATAATTATGCACAGTTAAGACACCAAAAATATCTTTTGATAAAGGCTGAGGCAAATCAAGCAATTACATTCATCTGTCATGTTGCTAATACAAACACAATAATTAGCTAGGAGTTTGCTCCATGTGTTTGGCTGGTAAATCAAACTTCTGTTGTTGTTTATTCGTTTATTAAATTGTTCATTTGTTGTGTTGTAAGTATGCATATTGTTAAGATTATGCAGTTATTAATATCATACATGCAGTAAACAATTGACGTGCTTTAATGGGTCGTCATTGAAGAAATCATTAAATGTTAAATGTTATATAGTGAATTGGTCACACATTATATTAGTTAGACTTAAATACTATGCATTTGCATTATAAAATAAGTACTATGTACATATTGTCTTTATATAGTATTGCAAAACACACTTTTGCTGTTATTGAGGTGGGATATGGGTAAGGTTAGGGACAAGTTTGGTAGTATGAGTAGGTTTAAGGGTTTAACTTGTATAGTCAACAATGTAATTATAAATATGTGTACAAACCTATTCTCATAAAAATATGTACCTCTGCGCACTTTTTTGCACAACACCATTTTTGTGTACCTTACTGCACGTTTCGCCGCAGTTTCGAAGAGAAATGTCCACTGAGTGGCGCTAAAACACAGGTTCAATATGTGAACCATCTTGTTGATGTAGCCGTGCCGTTTCACCTTTTACACAGATTTGATCTGTTTTGTCGAACCGTAGTTCCACAGGATTCGAACTGGAGCTTTGTAATGTCGTATCACGTGAGCTACCTAATAAACCTACTGTCTTTGAAAACCCATAGATATGCATATTAATATTGTTTTGAAGTCATAACATGATAGGCTTCTAGTAACGCTTTATTAATCGAAACTCTAAATTTCTTTAAAAAAGGAATAAAAGGAGTTTTATTGCCTTTCTTTTGGAAACTGCAGTGATATGTACCTATTGGTACATATGTTGTGCATAACCTAAGACAAAAGTGCATTGTACCAACTGATTAATTTAAATGTAAGTACACAGTAATTAAGGACAAATGGATTAATCATTTGACTGCATTCTGGGGTATTTGTTCACTTTTATTGGCATTAATATTTTATCCTTCCCTGCAGTTGTCAAACTCAAATCAGTGGCTAAAGAGAGAATACATCCCCATGTAACATCATTTGACCTTTAATTACTGAACCTAAATATCCACTTGACATTTCCCCTCTGTGTGTCTCCAGGTACGTCCATACCTTGTATCTAGGAGTGCAAAGCCGTTGGCATGGCGGCCCGGGTCAGAGGCATTTCTACTGGCGTCTGATGTTCGAGAGCGCTGACATCAACATGCTGCGGCTGCTGGAGGCTTTCCTGAAGAGCGCACCTCAGCTCGTGCTGCAGCTCAGCATCATGATCCACAGCAACCACATACTGCCCCTACAGGGTGAGATAGCACACACACAGAGCTTTCCCAGGTGGCCAAATGAGATGCTTTTAGTTGGGCATACTTAATGAGGACTGTTGAGAAAGAGAGAGAGGACAGAACGCTTGTGTGATTGTGCTGTGATCGCCGTGACTTATTCATACGGACACTCCGGAGAAGACGTTTGCTTGTGATGAATTAAACAAAACATTCAACACGCTCCTCTGTGCGATGACATATGACACGACTCAACTACGAACATGGGAAAAAGACAGCAGTATATCATATATTAAATAGAAAATGATTTAACAATTATTTAATACAACAAAAAATAGCTATAATAATATTATAATACAGTCTATTATTACAATCCCATTATATATTATTATAATGTAATTATTATTATTTTTTATTACACTTCCATTCAAAACTGTTTTCAACACTGATAATATAAAAAAAATAATTAGTATATAAGAATGATTTCTGAAGAATCATGTGACACTCAAGACTGGAGGAATGGTTCTGAAAATTTAATTAAAAATTAAATGTAATAATAATTTATAATATTACTGTTTTGTGTGTGTGTGTGTGTGTGTGTGTGTGTGTATGTGTGTGTGTGTGTGTGGGTGTGTGTGTGTGTGTTTTTTTTTTTTTTTTTGTCTTGATGATAAAATATTTTTTTCTTAAAGGGGTCATATTTTGCCCCTTTTCCAAGAAAGAAGTTTTAGGTTTCAGCTCAAAACACCTTACAGCTAATTTATTATGCCATGTAAACATCCTTTAACGATGCCATAGAAAAACCTTTTTCCATAAAAAACTTTTAGCATCTGAAGAACCTTCCTGTTTTACACAAGGTTCTTCATTTATAAAAAAGGTAAGAAAGAGACGGTTCTTTAAAGTAACTTTGAAACTGAATTGTTCTTGATGGAACCAAAAATGGTTCTTCTATGGCATTCTAAGCAAAAACAGTGTTTTCTTGAGTGTCTCTTCAAATGCAAATAAGCTGCTACTTCCCACCCACCTTTCTGAGCGCGTAGCCTTTACAGCTTGTGCGGATACTCTGGCAACAAACAAACATCTGCATGCATTTTTAACCCTTTTGAGTTAAAAATAATTCGCGAACACACAAAGCCATCTGGATATTAAACTCTCTTTTGCATCAGCTTCGAGATCCACACAAGGTTATGTCAAAAGCAAACAAAAAGTTCACATAATGTTTGTTATGTCTGTGAATGAACACAGTTGTGGAAGCAATTCCATTTGTGTCAGGGAACTATTTAAATGAGGGACATCGTGATGTTTTGTGGGAGTTCAGAAACAGTGTTCACTGACTTTGTGCTATTTGTTTTCATGAATCTTTTCAAGCTCAAACAGCAATTTTACTAAATAAAGTTGCAAGTGTAAAAAAATAATAAGACCCCTTCCAAAACAGTGTAAAATATTTATTTTTTATTCAATCTTAATATGTATTAAGTTATAATAAGAATATAAATGTTTAAATAAAAAAAAAAAACATTAAAAACCAGACTGCTTTCTCAAAAGGCCACCGCATGCCACTGAGTAAGAGAAAGGTACTCAGGAGACAAAAACATGAGAAGAAAAGGACTCCGGCAAAAAAAAGTAGAGACAGGAGGGTGGAATGAAAGAGAGGATGAGTGGTATAGAGCAGGACAGGGAGCTCAGAGGGACTCGCTGTAAGACTGAATAGACTCATAGATGTTCTGATTAATTCTGGGTCATGGGTTTGGTTACCACCTACCACAAAGAAAGGCTTTTGCTTGTTTTTCTTATCTTCTTTTTCTTTTTTTTCCTGCGTTTTCTGATCTCATGGCCCTGCCTGTCAGTCTGACTCAGACCTTTGACCTTTACATTGTGTCAGCAAATCCATTTGAAAGTGAGCATCTGTATGCTGCACTAGCTGTGGAGAGCAGAGCACTTGAAGTGAGGACTGTGAAGTGTACAGTCTCCTACACTAAGATGTGTTTTATTATAATTATACATGTTTCATATTGATATTTACTGTCATGAAGTAGCTTCAAGTAGCTAGCAAGTATAAGGGCATTGAGATGTTTTATTTAATCTTAAACAACATTAGTTTACATATATCTCTGATTTCAACCTTTGAACATTGTTTAAAAAAAAAAAATAATAATAATAATGACAAAATTTCTAATGGTTTCCATTAAAATACCATTATGAACCATTTACTTTTTCCAGTAAAAACATTACAAAAATTGCTTTGGGCATTTTTCCAATAGGATTTAACATCCCACCAATGGAATCCATCACATACCAGTAGACACCATTATACTTTTAATTAATACCAGTACAATCCCCATTATAATAATTAAATCCATTACATTTTCTTTGTGTTTTGGGCAGGATCCTACTGTTTTATTTTGCTTTTTCCGCAAGGAAGCAAACCACTGTTAAAATTGAAAGGTTGGATTCATTTGAGTAAATCAATTCAGTCTTCTTTTTTAGTAACAGATTCTCCTTAAACTCCTTAATGATATGTTTCTGCAATCAGTCATAAATCTGCATTGTCTTCTTTGTATTTTTTCTGTATTAAACTGCAGAAATTGGGGATTTTTGTGTAACACAGTTCTACATGACTGAAAACATCCTGCAAAGTGAAAGTGCGCAGTGTATAAAGCTATTGTCTATCCAAAAAAAAAAAATAGTCCTATTGAAACAAGTAGATTTTAAGAAGTCCAAAGCCATGTTGACATCAACATGAAACATTAGCTTACCAGCAGCCCACTTTACTTGTTGCATGCAAAGACCCGAAAAAAAACCTGGTCTGAATGAAAAGGCAAATTCATTCTTTGCCACTACAGTAGATGCCACTTTTAATCGACCAATCATGGTAGAGGTTTGGAAAAATTAACCGTTAAACCTTGCATCCATTTGAGCCGGTTCTTTGGGATTCTCAAAAATAATATGAATCTTCCATAGCCCATATAGGGTTATATATATAGGTAGCATTCGATTAGAATGAATAGAATAAATATATTGTTCATACTTTATTTTAGGTCTATTTTAGGTGTAATTCTTGCTATTGACCAAAAATTAACTACATTTTTTCAATAAACTCCTAATTTGCTGCTTATTAATAGTTAGTTAGGGAGTGAGGTAGTCTAGGGATGTAGATTAGGGTCCTGTATAAGTACTAATAAACAGACAATATGTTAATAATAGGCATGCTGATAAGCAACTTAATAGTGAGAATAGGTCCTTGCATATATATTCACAAAATCAGATAAAAAATATTGTTAAACCGCTTGTAAATCATTTCTGGTCCAGCTTAAAATGTGTTAATAATGTAACTAAATTCCCACGGGTAAAAACAATGCTCTTCTCACACAAAATTCTAACTAAAACCATGTACTTAGTTTAAAAGCATTGCTTACCACCACTTACTGTAGGTGATGCTTTCAAACCAGTAATGGAGGCTTGGGCTGTTTGGTTAATCACTACCATAAGAAAGTAACTCACAGAGGAGCATTTTAAGGAATGAAGACATGGCATGCAAATTAACAACGCCATCAGCAGGCCCAATTCATTCTTTGTGAATTCCCCACTGTGTGCTTTAAGGTCTTTGAGGTCTCGTGGAGAGTCTTTATTCTTTGACTGTAACTCTCATGTAGTCATTTAATACAATCTAAAAGCACAACTGCTCTTATTAAAATGCATTATGCAAACATCTCCTGCATTCAATTGTTCCACCACATCTTCTGGCAGTTAGCAACTCAAACGTCCCTCTTTCTCAGCACTGGCAGCGCTGGGCTTTAACTTGTCTTATCCCTTTCTCTTTAAACTGCAGTCTAATCGGAGGCAGTCTTTGTGGCAGTGGGCTTGCGCTGCGTCTGATGTTTGATTTAATTAAGATTGCCAGCGCATTGCTCCATGAGAGCCTCTGAAATAGAGGCCAGGAGAGAACGCGGAGAGCATGCGGGCAAGCTGGAAGCGGAGCGGGAAAACGCAGACTAATGCTCATGGATCTCTGCTAATTAAGACCTCACTTAATCTGGATCTGCACCAAATGAGTTGCTCAGAATGAGAGCCGAGACAGAGAATTTGAGTAAGACTGAGAGAAAGTGAAAGAGACTCAAAAAGAGTGAACACTCGATAAACAGCGAGGGTCAGTTTCTTTGAAGTGAAAGAGTATTTCTTGAAATATTTATACTACTGGTCAACATGAACAATATATTTGCAAATATTTGTTGTTGTTTTTTAAGTATCGCCATCGAATGAGGAATTATGTACATCCTCATGTTGTTACAAACCTGTAAGACCTTCGTTCATCTTCAGAACTCAGAACATTAAAAAAAAAGTGTGAGGTGTTGAAAATAATACCATTATCATTTTCATGTAAACCACAAAACCACAAATATGTGAAAATGGTGATGTCATCTCTCATCTCTTTCACAATCCAGGTCTGACAAAAGCAAAGGACTGCAATTCTTCGAATATCCTTAGCTGACCTTGGATAAGCCAGCCTGAAGGGTTTGAAGTGTTTAAGGGGGTGTAGCTGCAAGTATAGCTCCCTAAAACACGTGTGTGTGTGTGTGTGTGTGTGTGCATGTGTGAGACAGGAGAGGAATCAAGCACCAGAACAAAGCCAATCTGCCGGGACCCACCAGATAAACAAACATGCAGTTAGATGTATTTAAGAGCTGATCCTCACGATAACATCAGCTCAGTGTGGAAGCCTCCTGAGATAGCTCCATATCTCTCAATCACACACTTCTTCTTCACCTTTCCACTCTACCTAGTGCTCTAGGGTACTCGCAAACACAATATAAAGCGCCTGTCTGTCTCCCTGTCAGCAAGTCAAACACACACGCTCACACTTGCTTTCTCTAGAGAGACATCCTCTCAGGCAGCTGGGGAACAAGCCCTGCGATTTGTTGTCTCAGCAGGTGTTGTAGCTTCTGTGAAAACTAAAACAAAAGCAACAACCGTTACCAAACTTTGAACCAATTTTTTTCCTGCCATCACTCTTGAAAGAGCAACTCGCACGTCTCTGCCAGCTCACGTCGGTTTCTGTTTCATAAGAGCCACTGTGATGTCTGCAATTAAAATCGCTTTGTATCTTTGCCTCATCAGAATCTGGTCTCGCGAAATGTGTCTGTCATGACGCAAGGTATATTCGCACATTCATATATTATGAGTCCAGATAGGCTAGAGACATCAATTAGGGCCTGAATTATTCATGTTTTGAAAGTTAATTATTCAATCGCATGTTCAATTAGAAATGAATCACATCAGATCTAATTAAATATTGAAGGCAGAACTCTGGGAATGTGGAAATGCAGTTATTCTTAATGATTCTGATTAGGTTTTATATTTAGCACTTGCACGTTTCAGGCTATCTAAATGGCCACAGCTATAGAGAAGCTGCACGGATGCAGCATTTACGGCTAAATAACACACAAAGCAGTGATATTTTAACATCAGTGAATAAAACACAAACCCTTCAAAAACCATTTAATGCCATTCATCCTTGTATATAAGTCAGGTTGTCTGCAAGTTTGGCCCCTACACTGTACATTATAGTCACTATATCCTGTGCTACAGATTTAAGACAGGCTTAAAATGTATTTTCAAGAAGTTTTGTTCAATTACATTACATTTTTTGTATCATAAATACAATCTGTGTGGTTGTTCCTGACCAGCTGAAAGTTCATTCACACTCAGACCTCAAACCTGCTCTATGCATTTACATGAATGCAAACGCCTCTAGCTATGCAAGCTTGATTTTGTGCATCACTGCCTTTCGAAATGTGTCAGGGTGCAATTCAAAATGAAACGCACTGTGTTCTCAGCCACAAGGCATTGCCTGCTGAAAAAGAAAAGAAAATGTGCTGGTCACCAGCATATGTTTTGCTTTGGTTTCTAGTCCCCAGCAAGGGATCCTGGTGCAAGCGTCCTGACATTCCTAACTAGCAAAACATCCTTTCTCATACAGCATCACAAGGAAAATCATGCAGTTATCAGCACAGATAGCCCTGTGGACATCATGCTAACATACAGTTCTGTGCTACAGGTGTACAGAGTTCAAATCAATGCTTGAGGATCCACTGTACTTACTAAATCTATAGATATAAAACTGTGCTACTATAATAAAGGCAAAAACACCTAAAATTAGAAAAGAAAAGAAGGACCATGCGGTGAATATAGTACCAGGATGTTTATACTATTTTTAATATATCATGTTTCATAAATATGTCATGTATCACAAACTAAAATAAATATTGTCTACATGTTTAACAGCACAGAAATTTGAGAGCTAACTCCATAACCCTATGAGTACTCATGTTTGTTACCGGAATAGTGCCACATGCATGCAATGCTTTCTTTCCTCGATATTACTCAAGCTGTCTCCCTGTTCTTCTCGCTCTTTCTCTATAGGTCTCTCTGCATCTGCCTCATTGGTTTCTCTCGCCTGGATGATCGCGTCCTACCAGAAGGTTCTGCGTGACTCTCGTGACGACAAGCTCCCCATGTCCTACAAGGCCGTGATTGTTCAGATGCTTTGGCACCTCTTCACCATCGGTGCTCGAACCATCGCCTTCGCCCTCTTCGCTTCGGTCTTCCAGCTTTACTTCGGGATCTTCATCGTGGCCCACTGGTGCGCCATGACCTTCTGGATCATCCAGGGTGAGACCGACTTCTGCATGTCCAAGTGGGAGGAGATCATCTACAACATGGTGGTGGGCATCATCTACATCTTTTGCTGGTTCAACGTCAAGGAAGGCCGTGCCCGTTTTCGGCTGGGTGTGTACTACTGCGTGACCTTGGTTGAGAATGTCGCGCTCACCGCCGCTTGGTATATTTACAGGGAATCTCACACCTCAGACTTCTACGCCCTGATTATTGTGTGTGTGGTGGTGTGTAGCTTTGCTTTGGGAACATTCTTTATGTTCGTCTATTATTGTTTGCTCCACCCAGACGGACCTATCATGGGAGCTCAGTGGAGCTGTGTGGAGGAGGGAATGGGGGTGATTGGTCTGGGAGGTATTGGGGAATTGGGAACCCCCTTGCCCCAACCAGACGTAGTTACTAGCCCTCCCAGAACACTCCAAAGGACTACTGGTGGAGATCGGGAGATTGGGGCTGGGGATCGAGACCGAGACATGCCAGTGTTTCAGGTAAGGCCTCCTAGTGTTCCCCCAGCTTCCTCCCCACGTCCCCCAAGAACTGAGGGTCCCGTTATCCGCATCGACCTGCCAAGAAAAAGGTACCCGGCCTGGGATGCCCACTTTATCGACCGAAGGCTGAGGAAGACCATCCTGGTGCTGGAGAATACATCTCCCGTGACGCCTCGCATACAGTACCAGAGCTTCAGCAACCCCAAAGAAGTGACAGAGTACGAGACTACGGTGTAGTGTTGCTCATACCTCCACCTTCCACAAGACATCTCTATGCAGAGGTGGAACTCAGCCGCCATGAGGTTAAGGTCTGATCCTTGACGGTCGGCATGGTGCTACACGGTGGGGCATGTTTGGCATCCCGATGCCTGGGAGCGCATGACTGTCGCACATCTGGCTGGACGCAAGTAACGTGGTGTTTACATGATCTGCATGGGACGTAAAACTAGGAAAGGGACTTACCTTTCTGCCTATGCACTGAACATATAAAAAAAATGACAGTGATGAGAAGAAGTGGACATGTGTAAAATATAGATGAACTGACCAATCAGTTTTCCTCAGGACCAGCCTGGCTGCTGTATTGGTCTAAGCTTAATGTTCAGTGACCTGAAAACAGTACAAATTGTGTATTATTTGCTTCTGTGAATGGTAAGGTTTGCGAGTCCAATCATCCATTTCTTCAAAAGAGTTCTTCTGTAATTATTGACTTATTTATTTATTAGATTTATTTTTTATGACTCTGTGGCCATGTCTTTGATATAATTCTTCTAATTGAATATTCATAAATAGATATTATCTTTTGTTATATGTATCTACAATAGAATGGTGCCAGCGTGTTGGTATGAATGTTTTTTTGGGTTGTCTGGTCATGCTGCATTGTTTATCTGTAAAGATAAAGAAAAAATGTCATATAGTAAGACAAAAAGCTGTGATCTAATGTAGGTGAATGAAAATAATACTGTAAAACAAAAAAAAAGAGATTCAGATGACAGCCTCGGAAAAGTAAAAAAAAAAAAAAAAATTGAATATGAGTGTTTGAGTGTTTTATGAAAATGGATTTGGGAGCATCAACAAACATAAAACTTGCAAACGTCTGAGTATTTGTGTTGCATTTTACAGAAAGAAAAAACACAAATGATTGACAGTGGCTTCTAATGCTGTATGTGAACTGCCTTTACAGTATCCAGAGTTAGTTTGCTCCATCCGCAAGCCTCAAAACCCTTTTACATCTGTATGTGTTCATTTCTCTCATTATATTGTTATTTGGAAGGGGGCGACCATTGCTGTGGTAATGAGGAGTTTAGATTCTGAATTTTTGGGGGCTTTGTGGCTTGGCAAGAGTGAATGCTTTTCTTAGCCATGAAAAGCTGCTGACTATTGGGGACAACAATGTTTGTGTGTGTGCTTGAGAGAAAGAAAGCCTTTTTTGTCACCTCATAAAATCTTAAGACCTCTTTTTAGTTTTAACTACTTACCCTACTCAGCTCTTTTCCAGACTTTTTTTTTTTTGAGTAACAATTGTAAAGAAATAACCGCAATTACAAAACCATCACAAGACATCAGCTGAAGTGTTTCTCTCTGTCTTTCTCACTCCCTCTGTGAGGTCTTTCGAGGTCTTTCTTGCTGCATTGAAATTCTATTGCCCGGTTAAAAACCAAGCAGAAAAACCCAGAGTCATGGTGGGTAATTGCCAATGACAAAAACCCTGCTGTCCAGTCTGAAGATCCTGATGGAGAGCAAATGCCGCTTGGGGGCTGTAATCATGCTGCCCTATAATAGGATGCATTCAATTCATTGTTGGAGGTCGTGGAGTAAATGAGTTGTTGTTCATAGTGACTGTTCTTTGCTCTATGGTGGTCTCCACACCTTGCTCAAACCAGGAGCCGGTGGCATAAACTGCTTAGAGAAGATTGGTCATAGCTTTAAGGTCAATTACAAAAAAGTAGCTCTGTCTAGTTTGAATCCTGTAAGACCTGGGAAAAATTGCTTTTCGTGTTGGTCTGAATGAAAATCATGTGCTGCTTTTAAAGTATTGAAAGCCCATAAACACTGGTTTAAAAGGAATTGACCGATCACTGGAGGGCTTTGGAAAAATTATTTCTTGAACGAATTGTTTGGAAGTCGCTGAACAAACAAGGTAAAAATAAATTCATGTTATAAGAAAAGGAAAGTGTTTTTTGACCTTGCATGCATGTCAACCAGTTGTGTGGGACTCCCAAAACCAAAACATGAACTTTCATAACCCATAATAGGGGCACTTTAAAAATTCTGCAACTCTGGTACTCATGGAAATTTGGTATAGAGGCACTACTTGTGTAGTGCTCGCCTTTGGATTGATTCCTTCAGCCTGTATTGTTCTCAATCTGGATAAAAGCGCCTGATTAAGGAATAAATTAAAATGTAAATGTAATTTGACAAGGAATCAGTTTTCCTACAGCTAAAAGTAATTCAGAAACAGGAAGCATTTGTATAGAAATTGCCACAGTGCGTTATCATTCATACAGGAATATCATGAACAGGATAAACAATTATCACTGCATGAATCAAACTCACTCTGAATGCTAACAACTCTTGCCCTAGATTTCTCATCACATGCAATGTCTTGGAAATTCAAGAGTCACTGCTCATTTTAATATATATATATATATATATATTTTATGACTAACTTTGTCACAGTACTGCCATTTGATAAACCTCATTGGTACACTCTGAGGATCATTTAACATTTGAATCAGTCGAGACTAATTCAAAATGAATTAATTGAACTCAAGACTCCAATTAGATCATTGAATCTGACTTGCTGACTCAAAAATTGATTTCGATTTGTGAACGGGTTGATCAATATTAATCAGCTTAAGAGAAACTGCTACCAGTTAATTCAGTTCAAACGAGAAACAATGGTTTTATGAAAATTATGAGTAAAAAATAAGATATCATGCATTGTAAAGTGTAAAATATAGTAAGTTACATATAACAAACATAAATATCTGGTGACAGACAGAGCATGAGATGAAAGTCGTATTCTTTGACAGGTTGCTGTGGTAACTGCAGGATCATTAAGGGCTGTATGTGATGTGTGTCTGAGTGTGTTTGTGGTCTGAGAGCTTTTCAATGTGGCCCCTCTCCTGAAAACTGACCCACCATTAGCTCTCCTCCTCCTCCACTCATGCCCTTAAGGGGGTCAACAGCATCCTCTACTGTAACAGTGCGCACACACACACACACACACTGGGGTTCTCCAGGTCAACAGTGCACTCTACAAGAGAAAGCTCTTCAGGTACATGTACGGCACATGTCATGCAATTTGCATGCAATAGCATATAGCTGAATGGAGCTAAACCTAAATGTGAGTTTCGGTGAACAGTGGAGATCTACTCCTAAAGGACATTTTAGAGGGCTTTATGACCACAGCATGAAGATTAAGTTCTACCTTGACCATCAAATCCCAATGCTCTTTTATCAAATATATCATGATTTATTATTGTTTTAGCCGATGTTAGGCATTGTTCACCTAAAAATTCTAATTACCCCAGGATTAAACTCAAGCCATCCTGGGTGTATGTGATTTTCTTTTTTCAGATGAATAGCTTTATAACGGCAGTGAATGGTGGTTAAGATTTTGAAGCAAAATAAAGTGCATCTATCCATCATAAAAGTGCTCCAAACGGCTCCGGGGGTTAATAAAGGCCTTCAGAAGTGAAGCATCTGTGGTACTCATTCATCAAAGACTGGCAGAGAAGAAATTGATTGATTTCTATGTTTTTTAACGATTTTTTTATGACGCCCTTACTTCCTTTCTGGGTCTTGAATGTGGTAGTTGATTTGCTGTTTATGCAGGGTCAGAAAGCTCTCAGATTTCATCAAAAAAAGATGAACCACTTAAGGCTTTGGAATGCACGAGGGTGAGTAATTAATAACAGAACTTTGATTTTGGGGTGAACTAACCCTTTAGGAGAGTATTGCGTTTGATTGCACAATGACTTCAAACACAAAAGCAGACTGCTTACTCCTCAGCGTCCATTATGGCCCAGATCATCTGCCACTGATTTCCATGGACTATCTGGCCACTGTCCCAGTATGACATTGGGTTTATGTGATCTGTTCCTCCTTAAACCGAGCTACCAGCACGTTTCCCTGGGCTGTTTAACTATCCAGATCAATCCAAACACAGCGTCTCTGACAAACTGCACATTTCTCCATGACTTGAGGAACGATTCTACGTGCCCTCATCATAAAGTTTCATTACATTCCTTTAGTAAATGTCATCGGGCGTAGTGAAAACTGCACTGTTGCACACAGTAAAATCAAATAGATGTCATTTCTAGGTTGAAACAGGCCAAACAACTTCAATATTAGTTTAGATAACTATAAAACGCTCTTCCTGTACAGAATATAAAAGCATGGGTTTCTGTGCAGCCCGGAGCAGAGAGTGAGCATGCCGTCTCTCTGCAGGTGATTAGGGAGCCGCTATCCTCACACCGTGTAGTCTAGAGTGCCACTCCCCGCTGAAACAAAGCGCTGGTCCACACTGCCCCCCAGTGGATGCGCTGAGTAAATGCGCGAATCACTGGCAATGTGGTGCAATGGGTAAGGTCAAATTCAAACTTGAGAATTGATTTGGTGTTTCTGCTGAAAATGAGCAGACTAGTACTGTAAATCTTTCATTTTACTATATTATGCTATATTAAATCCATTATTCAGTCTTTTTTGTTGATTTGCTTTCTTTCAGTTAGAACATATTTTATATTTCCGATTGGAAGTGATGAAAGTCTCTTTGATCTGAGGTTTTTGAGCGAAAAATAACATTAATTGTTGTTACTTTTGACAGTGGAAAACATACTGCAGACACGTTTACCGGGTGTAGCTGAAAAAAACAAACAATATAACCATCACAGAATTTGTAGTGGTTTTAGTGGTTATAATGGGAACTGTGAGGGAAACCACCTTCTATTGGTGGCTTTTTAAAACCACAAAATTCTAATGGAATATGTCCCAAAACACACTAAAGGAAATGTTTTTTAGCGGTTTTAATGGTTAGTCGTTCATAGTTTGTAATGGTATTTGTAGTGGAAACCATTGTAATTTCACAATGTGATTGCTCTTTTTTTTTTTTCAGCAAGGTTATCCACAAAGACCCGGTTTCACAGACAGGACTTAGACTAAGCCAGGATTAGGCCATAGTTCAATTAGATCATTTACGTCATTTAAGTAGAAAATGGTGTGCATCTTGAGACAATACAAAGGCACTCTTATATTATAAGATCAGTCCATGCAAGTTTCTTTCAGCTGAAACAGCTCAGACTTACATTTTAGTGTAGGACTAAAGCCTTGTCTGTATACTGTTGACCGTGTGAAATAGGTGCTTATGCTATCAAAATGTGCCATTGGAGAAAAGCATATTACGGCAAACTATTTCAGTCGTTGTTTATGGCCCTACAAAACCAATTTGGCTGGAATTGAAAGCTAATCTTTTGATTTTGTCTGAAAGTTGTCCAAAAAAAATGCTTTTGTTACTTGCAATCGTTTATTAATGTCTCAGGCCTATTTGTTTCTTAGCATAATAACAGCACAAAATCAACACAAAAACTAATTTGAATTTATTTTAATATTCGCCAGAATGAATTTTTTTGTTTTGTTTTGTTGCTTCACGAACATCTGCAACTCTGTCTTTGTGTAATGTTACAGTCTTTCTGCCTACTGTCAACTCACTCGTCCACGTATTTTAGTAGTGTGTGTGGTTTGGTTAATATATACTTATGGGGACTTCACACAGACTCATGAGACTTGTGTCATGGTGGGGACCTAAATTGAGGGTACAAAAGCTTATAAATCAAAGAAAACTGCAGAAAGTTTCCTGTAAGGGGTAGGTTTAGGTGTAAGGGTGGTGTAGGGTGATAGAAAATATGGATTACTGAATAAAACCTTTACGCCTTTTGTCCATACAAGCATAGCTGACCAGATATGTGTGTGTTTACGTGTGTGTGTGTGTGTGTGTGTGTGTGTGTGTGTTTACAGCCTCATTTTGTATACTGTATGATTATGTGTTATCAGTAGCTTGAGTGTGGAGGTGTTTGGGATTTTAGATCAGAGTCTCTGGTGGAGTTTCCTGTCCAGCAGGAAGTGTGTTTCCTGCACAGTCCTGCCTGGCTCCAGAGGGCTGAGAGGAGATTGGGCCTGTCCTATACACAGGGACACACATACAAACACACACTCTTGCACGCAGCTAGCCATCAGGCTGCTCAATATGGACTATGAACCCAAGCGAGCTAAGAAGGTAAGTTCCTTTGTTTCATTGTTATACATTAAAACTAGCTGGACATACATCCAGATGTGCGTTTGAAGTGTGTCGCAGATTTTCTGTAAAGCTGATCATGTGATCTCTAATCTTTACACTTATGTGTGTACCCCATGATATAGTGATAACTTTATAAAGCCTGTTTGTTTATTAACTTGTTTTATCTGAAATGTGGCGTTTCTTACATCGAGACTTATACATTGAAACAGGCCGCAAAAAATATATATTCAGTGGGTTCCGTTTTAAATAAAGGACACAAGCATACACTCCAAGGATTTCTTAGATAGCTATAGGGCATACTGTATGCAACAGCATCAGTGTTATATCCAGCACTGATCACGTCAGAAATGTGCAGAATTTCAAAGCTTTGAAACAAAGAAACATTGTGGCACAAAATGCATAACAAATATTTAAGATTCTGCTCTATTTCTGGGTCGTTAATTAAACAGCAAATCCTCACAGCAGCATAAGAGGCCAATTACAGCTTCATATTATTTTCAAAGGATGTACTTATTATGTATTGCTGTGGAGGGGGGTAGTAGTTGTGTTTAGGTTTAGCAATGGAGTTATGTGATGTGGTGGATAAATTGTTTTGAATTTACCTTTCCTAAAGCATTCAGGATGATTGATAAGCCCCATTAGATCACATCTGATAGTGAACACACACACCGTCACCGTCATGATGTGTGATTGATACACATTCCTTATATTCTGTTTCTCACACACACTGTATAAATCAGCGGGTTGTCAGTAGAGCGTGTTGTCTCTAATCTGTCTTCCATATCTAACTGCTGTCTCGCTGATGTCACAGTTTGAGCAGCAGGCTGATGTGTGTTACATCATCATAAAAGCAGATTTAAACAGGCTTTCACAAATCTGGCGTCAAGTTAAATTATACACAATTAAAGGCTCGTTTTTAGTTCATGTTCGCAACAAAGCGTATATTACTTGAATAGTACAATGCTGTCTTAATATTCTGTATTGTATTTTGGTAAACTATAGAAAATTTGGAAGCTTGTTTCCAAAACAGGGAAAATTGCAACTATTTATCTTGCAATTCAGACTTTATATTCTAACAATACTGATATATGTATATATATATATATATATATATATATATATTTGAAGACTCTAAAAGCCATCTTGGTCAAAAATGAGACACTGAGTGAATGCTCTTCAAACATACATAGTATATGTTAATTCAAATGTGCTAAATCCCAGCCTCAAGCCACTGAGAAGTATCAGTACTTACATAAAAACCTACAAAGTAGCCTTAAAAAAATACTAATTAAAAAATGTCAGATGTACTTAAAGGCTTTTGCATCTAAACTCTTTACAGATAGATAGATAGATAGATAGATAGATAGATAGATAGATAGATAGATAGATAGATAGATAGATAGATAGATA
>JAUMHP010000037.1:969753-992402 GCA_032361065.1 Enteromius trimaculatus | reverse complement strand
ACTTACCCTAATGTCATTCCAAAGTCAAAAAAATCTTTGTTCGTCACAATTTAAGATATTTTGGACCAGGAGACTTGATTCACAACAAAGAATGAAGCATATTTGAAGAGCATGTTTAGTTTGTGCGACTGAGTTCTTTCTTTTTTTTTTTTCTGTTCCAGTGGCATATTTTTGATTTGTTTCTTGGAAAGCTACGTTCAGTTTTATAAAGTTACGTTCATTATTATTGGCACAAAAATAATTAGATTCTAGGATTATAATGAAATTTTACCAGTAATTTTGGTTATTAAATACTTATTTTTAATGGATCAAATATCACCGTATGGCTGCACAGAAAAACTGTTTATGTGTGATATTTAATTTCGATAAAAGGACAATTTAAATAGAATCCATAGTTTTAATTCTGCATAACCTATTGAAGTATAATGTGATGAATGCTGAAAAATAAAAAGGCCACACATTCATTCTAAATTGTACAATTGAAAACAAATACAATCACTATACTTACTAGATTGCTGTACTGAAGTTCGTCCTGCCCATTTGTATGGGCAAGACAGCACTGGTTGCAAACTGTGTGTGTGTGTATGTTTATGCTCAGCGGAGAATGAAATGGAATGTATTATTTCTGTGCATCGCAGCTTGAAAGCAAAAACCCTCACATGACATTCAGAGCCACAGTTTTTCCCTTATGGTCTCTTTTTTCGTTTTCTTCCCAGCCTCTTGCGCTGAATCACACCATGAATGTTAATGCCAGTGTCATCACATTGCGACAGGAAATCTCCCTTTTTTTGAATGATGCAACTGTTTGGTCACATCCTGTGTCTCTGGCTCTCTCTATCTTTGCTCAGATTCAAACATAAACTAGTTTATTTTCAAAAAAAAGGGGGGGGGGAATCTTGGCGGGCTTGAAAATGACCCTGAAGAAAATCACAGATGTTCTTCCTAAGTGAACCCGACCTCATGCACACATGTAATAGTACACAAATGATCGAGAGTTTCCCATTATCTGTGTGTGTGTGTAATGCAGGAAGAAAGAATCCAGCTGGACTGAGACTCACAGTCCACAGCTGGACATGAACCATTATATCCTAGAGCTAGATTTAACACACCACTGCGTCACTCTTTCTACCCACTTCATTTTCTTTTCCACCATCTTTATTACAAAGGGGAATAAAGAGATGAGTAATTTTCTCCACAACAGATGCATATACTTAAACAGTTACAATGAATTTAAAAGAACGTGTTCAGTTTAAGACTTGATAAGATGGCTTGACGAGTGCAGATTGAAAGGTTAAAAATGACTCCCAAAACTAATGGCGTGAATAATTTTAATAACAGCTGGTGTATTGAGTCTGTTGTACAAAACAAGAAGTCAGTGCTAATTACTTTTTTCATAACATTTGAACAGTTATAGCAGGCTGATTAATTATCAGCTAATGTTATTAGGGAAATTGTGAAAAGCAGTAATAAACTACTGTAGTTCGCAAACAGATACAGTATACAAAAGGACAAAGAAAGTCTACAAATAAATTTTCAGCACTTTTATTTTTAAAATGTTTCTATTTACACAAAATCTTCTCATGTTTTTAATTCGGGTGAGGAAAGGTACAGAATTCAAGCTCAAGTTGGCAGAGACATTCAACATTTCCTACACGAGGATAGAAAGAGTACAAATTGTGTATTTATTTACAGTATATTTGATTACAAGTTAAAACATTTAGAAAGGTTTCTCAATGTCCATATGTCATCATCTTTTTTCATTCGAAAGAGATTTCAAATGGAAACAAAAAAGAAATATACACGCATTCTCTTTATAATAATTTAGCGAACAATATTGACAACAATATGCGACAAGGTGTTGTATATATTGCTAGGCATTAAAACGGTGTTGTGACGACACAAGTGAGATGGAGACCAATATTGTGAACAAGATGGCCAATCAGAGGGCTGCTCCCGTGAAAACAACATCTTTAAATCTAAAACCACCAACCACATGACCTGTAAACTTCTGTCACTGGTTTAGGAATTGCTATAAAACACTGGTATCATTTACATTCTTCTGCTAAATTTAGGGAAATTTCCATTTTCAAATCACTAGTAGGGTTTGATGCAAGACTTCAGCATTGTGGGAGCGCTCAAACGGAAATCTTCTGAACTAAGGTCATTCCCCCTGTTTTTCAGAGATCATGTGACCAAAATCAGAAGCACGAATACCAAGACTAAACGGGTTAAGGGGCACTTGAAGGGATGGTACACCGTTTGTCTGATATGTACAAGTGGGCAAAGCTACATCATCAGACTCAACTCAGGAAACATTCAAACAAGTTAAAATGGCTTATTAAGAAAAGTTGGACTGATTACATTAGCAGATTTCACTCTTTTATGTCTTCAAACTGTATTTCGGCTTCTGTAATAAATTACAATATAAGCTATACAGTAGATTGAATTTGCACTTCATTTAACTTTACGAATACAGACTTTGTCTCATTTTTGTATTTTCAGAGGGGTTTAGTAGCTAACAGCAGTATTCTGAGAACATCTGATGTATCATTGCCATCATTAGATGGTTCTCCATAAACTTACTATATCATGTTGCTTTAATTTTTTTAAAAGGCACTCTAGTGACCTTCGAAACGAAACATGAATGGGTTAAACGTATTGTAAAATACAGTTTTGAGTTAAGAGGTAGCTGTGGGACATATGGCAAGGCTGTGACAGGTAAAGAGGAGACATTGTCTGGGAAATTATAGGCTGGGTTTATAATATCTTACTCCTTTTTTTGTTTAGTTTTCTTTTTTTTGGCCAGACATTGAGAAATGTAATATTTTGAAACTTTGCTAATGCCCGATTTATAAAAGAGCTGACTCAACAAATGCTTATGGCTCGATAAATGTATACAAAAATGTTTCCTCTAATGTACTGTCATCAAATCTAAGAAAAGCACCAGTGAAAAGACCAAACCTCAGTTTCTGCAGCACCACTCCAACTGGAGATTGGAGAAAATACACTACAAACATGACTGATGCAGGAGCAGATACAGGGAGGCACACACTCGTATTACAGTAACTGCATAGCTACATGAACGGATTATGGATTATATTTTGGGATTATCTGATAAAATCTCCAAAGCTCACCATGGCCAATTAATTAGCATTCAGTGTTTCTGTGTCTTAAACATATCTTTGTTTATATATGTAATATCTGCATAATTAATATTTTGTTAGGCTTTCAAATATGTTCTGGAAAATAGGATTATGGGGTTTAGTCAGGGTAGACGACATTCAATTTCGTATGAATGGGCCTATGAGAGATTGACATACAGTTGCAAGTGCCACAGGATGTCCCTGTATAAATTAGTTTAAAAAAGGGTGCTTACTAGTTACTCATTAGGCCAGTAAGCAACTTTATGTCCACTTTTGCTGAGTTTGCATTGATACAGACTACGGTCACTACCACCAGTCTGTGCAGCATTATTTGATCGATGTTATGCCTTAAAGGTCGACCACAAGCTCAATATTTGAAACAAGGTCTCAGTTCAATAGGGTTTCTACAGTGAAAGACAAATTTCCTAACTTGTGTTGTGCAGAGTTTTCTCAACACACAATAGTACCATCTATTAAACTAACTGTATCTCTATCTCATTTTTTTCGTTTCCATCAAATGAAAATTGGTGCCTACCCTGACTAAAGGTCCATTAGTTTATTTCAGCATAATGATGGCAGATGAAGAGGTAGACAGAGAAAATAAAAAGGAGGCATGTCTTCTGTAGAACTACAGGGTAAGAATAAAAATGGCAATTGCATTTTAAAATTCATGAGGAATTTCTAGCCATGGAATGGAGATTTACGTGTTAATGCTCTAATGTTCAAACACAGTACGAAAGCAAACAAAACAACTGCTATCCTCCTGCTCTACAGCTACCAACAGCTTCATAGACATCTTCAAACAGCATTATAAGAATATTAAGTTTCAAAAGAAACAGATCCATGGTGTAGCATGATCAATCATATCATCCAGTCCTTTTTTTTTTTTTTTTTTTTTTTTTTAGAAATCCAGGGGTAGATCCAGAGGTTTATATTTTGCCTGTTTTGAAAATGGAAGATGGTCCCAAGTAGTTACAGAGTCTATACAGTGGTTAAAACAAGCTAATTTGATGATTGTCTATAGAGAACATAAACTTAATACCAAATTGAGAAATTGTTTTTTTAAGCATTCAAGGGAAACGTTGTCCATTGTAGACTCAAATAGTTGTAAAAACCATCAAGAGCTGGTTACAAGTCAATTTTACATCTACTCCCAAGCAATGTTCTTTGTGGTCAGACGTAAGGTCTACTGGGCAGTTGCCAGAGAAAATCATTATCTTACTGAAGGCCATGTTGGGGTTCTTGGTTTGTGTAGTTCCGTTGCATGCTGTATGTTCTCTTTATATCTACATGACTTTATTAAGACCTGGTCTCAGCTTGGTTTGGATTTATCAAGTTCTTCAGTGAGGATTGAAATAGCTGGTTGCTGGACAAAGAACAGAAGAATGGCAGAGTTTAAGGAGAGGTCTGACTGGATGACTGTGGAATGGTAGAATGGTGGACTTTAAAGGCAGGTCTGGCTGGTTTACACTGGAATGATGGACTTATAATGTGAAATCTGGCTGGTAAAAGGGAGGTCAACTCTTTCCCGTTCCTTGGCATTAAAGTGTACTGGTTAAACTGAGGTCTGGTTTGGAAACTCTCCAGATGCAAGAATTCTTCAAGATCCCATTGATGTAACCCTGAAGACTTTATTGATGGTATAAAGTATGAATGTGTTTGTTTAAGGGTGTGTCTGTGTGTATTGGCGTATGTGGCAGTGGATTTGTGTGGCAGTGTGTGTGGGGTGAGTGTTGACAGTTGTCTTCTTTGTGTACTTTTTGGGTGTCAGAAAAGGCCACCCTCATTCTCATTCATTACTGGTATCAAATCGTTCTTCGGTTCCTATGGGTGGCTCTTGCACTCGATGTTTGCACTGACCATGGGTATGTCGTGTGGTGGAGCGGGAGTGGCGGGCAAAACAGGAAGTGGCAGTTTGTGAGCTGCAGTCACAAACTGAATCCTTCAAAGAAAAAAGAATAAAAAGAGTTTAAGATATTTGCTTTGATTCAGGGTTTATGCTTTGGAGGAAGAGGGGAGTTTGTATAAAACAGGGCTGGGCAATATCGTTCCTGGAGGGCCACTGCTAAAACCTAATCAAACACACCTGAAGTTGCCCAGCCCTGGTATAACACAATCAGATGTTCATGATTAAATAAAATCAACCGTGGTGACACTAAAACTTGTATAAGACTCTTACCTCCAAGGTACTAGAGCTTGAGCTCATTGCATCCTTTCCAGTGGCTACAAACTCATCTCTTTGTGTTTTCATAAACCTCTTATTGACGATCTTCGTGATGTTGTCTGTGCTAATCAATGCTCCTGGAAGGCATTCAGGCTTTGGTTCATCCATGGTGCCTGCTGGTGCAGTCCTGCCACAAACATTATGGAGAAACTCCTGGACTACGCCGTACTTCTGGGCTCCCACTTCTCCCAGACCGACACCTATGCTAGGACAGGAGGGTTTCCCAGCAGGTTGTCTTCCCGGGCATGAATCTGCTTTCCATAATGATTCAACACTCCCAGAGTGTTCTACCACACTGAATAGACTAGTCAAGCCATCGTTGAGGCCACTAAGCACTGGACTGTCTCGGGTGGTGGTGGAACGTGCCCAGGCCGAACCGTTCTGTGATCCACTACGGTTTTGAAGATTCCATACACTGCGATCCCTTGAAGATGTTGAGGAGGTCTCCAGTTTGGAGGAGGAGGTGGAGACCCTGCGGGTTAGCTTAGGTGAGCCAAATTTTGGTGAGCAACATGGTCTATCTATGCGGCTGTGGACTTTCTCTAGAGATGAAGAGATCTGTCTGGATCGTGCAGATGAAAGTGAGGTGGATGGACGAGGAGACCATGCTTTCCCCTGAAGGCCCCTAGCTGTTTGAATGGGTCCATCGGTTTGTAGGCCAATGCTAACAAACTGTGTTGTTTGCGTTCCTGTACTTGAAACACCAACTGTCTGGCTCCCGGTATCTTTGCTGCACTTCCTCTCCAGAGAACTGGAACGAATGGCCTGTCGCACACAGTTGGTCATCTCTTTCATGTCATCACTAAGGTTTCCTGAAATTTCCAGTCCATGGAAAGGTGCAGAACCTCCTGTCCGTCCTTCAAGTAGGTCCCTGTGCTGTTGTGAAAGTGAGTTCAACCACTGCTCATAAGTTGATGATGAAGTGGTCAACAGAGGTGCAGATGCAGCAGTCTGACTTGATGGATCTATCATGGCTGTGTCTCTAGATGATAGTCCTTGCTGAGGATCCTGCTGGGCCTTTTCTTTGATCAGCCTCCTCTCCATTCTCCTTACAGTTGGAGGGCTGTAATAGATGCGGATACCGGTCTTATCTGGAGCGGTGTAACTTCTCTGGATGTACTCCTTGCTCAACTCTAGTCCAGGGAAGCTACTGTCAGAGTTGGTGCTTGGGCAGTCCCATGTCTTAAACTGGTCACCCTTCTCCAGCATTGCAGAATCATTGGTCAGGTACTTCCAATTCTTCTTATTGAGATCACGTAAGTCTGTACGAGCCAGAATGGATGCAGGAGCAGTAGTTTGGTGCTGTGAAACATTGCACTCTGATACTCCGCTGACCATGTGACCAGGAAGGAACAGACTAGTGTCCAACAGACTCTTAAATTCAGAGAGGGCAGAAATTGATTTGGTCCTGTAATGAGAATGGGGATAATCATAAAACAGTCACGTCTGATAAAACAAAGCACAGTTAAGACCTTAATCAAGTGAATTTACCTTTGCAGTCCTGAACCACTGGTGGCTGCGTCTGCTGAGATTTCCTTTTCAGATGTTTTATCCTGCAGAGCCTGAAAAGGAAATGATCTATTTTAGTAAAGTTTAACAGAGCAACATGCCATGGTCATCCCCCCGTACAGTACTCCCATTCATTTATGTGGTATTACTGAGTCAGACAATATTCTCTTTAGGAAATGAGATCATTCAAAACAGCTAGTTTCCTCTGTGGGGGTATGATAGTGGTATGGTTCACCACCTCTATGTAAATAATCCACATTCACTCAATGAGGCATGGTATTAGACCTTTCTCGTTCAGGATGTCATATAAAACAGAGAAATAACGAGCACTGAGCTGGCCTATCGCAAAAATTAAGACAAAAGAGAATGAAGGGGAAAAAACTATATAGTTTCATCTCTCTTTCCAGCCTCATTACTTACAGTGTGGTTAGTACAGACACACTGACCACATTGTCTCAGGCTACTTTCCAGTTGGACTATGCACACTGTGCACAGCCACATGGATATGCAAAACCAGCAGTTTAAAGATAAGTAATGCAACATGCAGAGAGCAGGCTCTCTGCGGAAATGTTTAAAGATACTGTCATATCCGTGCATTATGTGAGGGGAGCACTAAGTCAGTGAAGGAAGTGTGTGGATAAACTATGTGGTAAATATGTCATGACAACACCCTCACAGACCCAAACAGATTAAAAGGACTCAGAAATACATGAAAGCAGGTTAACATTTGGTAATACACTACAAAGCTTCCAGGCCTTTTAATGCAATTGAAACTAGACCATAAAAGATTCTGTTCACCCCAATTAAAAAAAACTAATTTGCATTTGATTTTAGTCTGTAGTGAACAAAAAGAGAAATTCTGACAAAAGAGACAAAATCAGAAATACTGTTTTCAGCTGTTTTCAGAAATACAATAAAGGTTTCATTTCCTTTTAAAAATGTACAGAAGACTTAGTTATGAGACTATTTTGTGTTTTTGTTTTTCTTGAAACTTGAAAGTGTCCCACAAAAAGAAATAAACAATAACAAATAAACAACAAACACAGAATTTAAATTTTTGAGTGAAAAATCCTCAAACTCCCATATGACATCTGACCTGTGTGCCTTTGCTCTGGGCTTCCCGTAAATGCTGTTCCCACTGACTTCTTTCCTGGTTGAAGTGCTCCAGAAGCTCTAGCCTCTCTCGGCTCCAGTTCTTCTCACCGATCTGCAATTGTTTTGTAAGGTCCATCACAGCAGCGTAAGAGTC
Source organism: Enteromius trimaculatus (assembly GCA_032361065.1). Taxonomy (NCBI): domain Eukaryota; kingdom Metazoa; phylum Chordata; class Actinopteri; order Cypriniformes; family Cyprinidae; genus Enteromius; species Enteromius trimaculatus. The sequence continues at coordinate 984,277 of JAUMHP010000037.1, read as the reverse complement.
TGCCAACAGGTGTTGATGCTCTTCCCGCTCCTTTTTTAGTGCGCCCTTGAGGTCTGGAGAATCCTTTTCACCTCCAGCCACAGATACCTTCCCCACCTTACCCTCCAACTGATGACAAATATAAAGTAAAATGAGAGGGTGAGATAAAAAGAGAACACCAGACATCTTCAAAAGTGGAAGAGTAACCATAGAAACATTACATCACTTGTTCACCAGTGGGTCTTCTGCAGTGATTGGGAGCCATAAGAATAAGGGTGTGTTCACACGGGGCGTCAGCGTCAACACTTCCCACTGACTTTGAATGGGTGATGTCAAGTGTTGCTGAAAAGAATTGTGGATCCGTCGGCAGCACTTCCCTGGCGTTGCTCGCGGCAAAACGCCAGTGAAGCGCCGCCGACGGAAGCATCAGCCAATCAGGATCGCTCTATGCAAATACAGTAGCCAGGCGGCAGCCAATCACGTTCATCCTGTTCAAGAGCAGCAAACTGTCTAATTTCATTGGCTGATGCTGCTATGACCATGGCGTCAGTGCCAAACTTTAGTCACGCCTTCCGTCAAGCGTTGATGCTGACGCCCCGTGCGTACACACCGTAAGAGTCCAGAGATGATCAAAACATCACAATAATCCACAAGGAATTCACATGACTATAGTCAATCATTTGTTGTTTTGAGAAGTGAAAAGCTGCATGTTTGTAAGATACTAATCCATCATTAAGACATTTTAACCTACACTCCTGGCCAAAATCTGTAAGCCCATAATCTATGTCCATCCCCTGGCCTTGCCAGTCCAATCCACCAACGTATTTGTTTGAAACGGTTTTTGCTTATAACCTGTTTCACTTGAGGAAGCAATATTATGGGGGCAGAACCTCTAGATAGAGGTATTTTAGCCAAAAACAACATGCATTTATCGGCTGTTTGAACTCTTATTCTGACGCATCCATAAACTGCATGTTGTTTGCAGTTAACAACTTGAATTGTACAGCCTCTATACATAGTATTGGCTGTTTTACAGCTGCTTTGAACATGGCTCATCCAATTAGATTGTTTTTTTTGATTATATTTTGTTTTACATTTCAAGCCAGCCTACTCTTTATCCCCCATCCTCATTTAAATTCCTTCTGCTCTCTCAGTTAGAGCCGCAAATCTACAGAACTCATAAATTTTGGGAGCATACGCAAGTCAGGTTATTAAAACACACAGCCTGCTGGGAACTCATCAGACAATCAGTGACTAGCTTCTCACGGTGATAATGCCTAATGAGTTTTGCTTCGGATGGCAATGAGAGGTTAATGGGTTGATGTGGTTTATTAAAGAGGGTGAAAGTTATTTGTTCCAGATACCTCCTCATAAACCAAAATGATTATAGGAAAGAAGAAGGATCCAGAAAGGCTTTTATTTCCATCAGACTGTTGACGTGGCTTTGTGGATTGTAATTTATTATAATCACTTTTGACTTACATCATATATTAATAATAGATGACAATGTGCAGCATCAACAGAGGACTTTATAACATCACCCTAACAACATTACTGGTATCAATAACCTGTCTTGTTAATGCAATGATAAATCATTTTTTGTGACAGGGTGTTATTAGTGCCACAGAGGTTATGGTTAATACTGGAGTGTCAAATCCCACCTCTCCCTTTCGTTGCATTATTGCATGGCTTGTTCTCTGAACCACATTCTTACAAAAACAAAGGAAGTGCAGATAAAAACAAGGAGTGGCATGGAGGAAGGGAGCCCTGTAATATCAACCTATCAGAGCAGCAATGCTGAAAGCGGCAGTCTAGTGTCATTAGGTTCTCTGGAGAGCAGAGAGCTATAGCTTTTCGTGCAATCTATGGTATGTGTGCTTATTTTATTCTGCTGTAACCTTTACAACAACAAAGGGAGGAGAGCAAACAGCTGATTGCATGGCTTGGCTCTTTACACACGGATTAAGGCATATACAAAGTAAACACACTTGACTTAAAGCTGCAGGACAGGTTCTGCTCCGTTAGCAGCATTTTATGTTTTCTATTTATTAACAGATGTGCACCGCTGTATAATGAGTACAATGGCTTGTCTTTTCATTTTCCTTGTCTTATTTTGCCATATTACCAGCTCTTTAGATACTTTCATTGTTATCAGACACTGAAAACCCACGCTGGACAAGCGCTGTTTGAAAGTGCAGAGTGCCCCAATGTTTACACTGTATTGGGAAATCACACTGCAACTGGCTTGCTTACTACAGCTGTTTCTGTACATTAAACTGGTATTTCAGCTGTAAAGATGGCACACCAGTGTGTTGAGTAAAGTGTAATGAAAATGTAATGCAGTGCATATATTTAACTAAATGTTCCTGTAGACATTTTCTAGCTAACTATTGAGTTTATGGCCATTCAATTGCTTTCCTTAAATAAAAGTAACAATGTAACTTTTTGTTTACAAGCTGTTTTACGAATGTTTTTTTGTTGTTGTTGTTGTTCAAGCAAAGATTCTGATGATCATTTATGTTTTTTTGCTGCTATAACTAGTTGTAAAGAGCAGTAGATGACCAATTTGCATTATTAAAGAGCATAAAATGCATTCATTAATTGAAGTTTGTTATTATTCTCAGCATTTGTAAGCTGTAACTGTTTTACATCAAAAGTAATAAACCACGTTTAATATGATTATTAGATGGTATGCACTCTACAAATAATGTTCAGTGAAGTTTTGTTCATCAACTGAAAACTGCATAGAATGAAAAATCGTAATCCGTCAAAAATGTCAACCTAGCCCTAACATCCACAAAGCTGACAGGTTTACCTGTTGTAGCTTATCCATATTTCATGCACAAAATAGACACTTACAGTCAAAACGCACCATTTTCCGTTAGTGGCAAATATCACTGCACCACTAGTTTATTTCAGATTTGTTTCTCATCTCTCGCCCTCTGTGTTTATCAGACTCATCCACAAACTGTGTCTAAGTCCTCGTCCTCCCCCAGCTCATTAATTACGCCATTTAAGTAGACTGCAGTCGTGAATGCATCTCAGAGCAAAGATATTAAACTCATCTTTCACCATCATGCCCAGAAACAAGCCTGTAAGCACACACACTCCCTCTCGCCCCCCAGTGAAATGCCACATTGCTGCTGACACAGTGCAGATGGCTCACACAGCTCTCTCTCCAGAATACTGGTGCATGTCCTATCCAACACCAGATCAAATAACAAAATTACAGGCCACATCCAGCGACTTTTCAGCCTGTGTGACAGCCAACTGATCGCAATAAATGTATCTGGCTTCGAAAGCTTTTCTCCAGAGGTTTCCAGAATAAATCTCCCAAGAGGAATTACTGTAATCTGTGTATGTTAAATCAATGACTATGGCCCTGAGTGCAGGAGTTAAATTACCCACTGAGATCAATGTTAAAGTAATTACTTTACAACTACAGTGTAGAGTACCTATAAAATGATTCACCTCTGTGGACTCTTTTCAGATTTTATTGTGTTACAAGCCACAATGCATTTAACAAAGAATTTTCCCACTTGACAAAGTCCTCTGTAATGTATCTACAATGTGCTCTATGAATTATTATTTTTTTAATTATTAAAAAATGAGTAACAGAAAATGCATGTCTACAGTCCTGCTGATGACATAGATTGACCTACACAAACTAAATGTTGGCTACTGGAATATTTTATATGTTTAAATATAAGCCACTTTGCGCTTTGATCACAAAGCTTCAAAATACAAAGCAGGAAACTCTCACCTGAGTGATAATGCTCTTGAGTTCCATCCGTTCGACTTCCCATGATGCTTTAGCACGGGCAAACTGCTGCGTTAACTCCTGTGAACTCTGACGCTCCTCGCGCAGCTCAGCGCTCAGATCTTGTAGCGCAACCTTCAGGTCTGACAGAGTACTGCTGAATCCGCTAGGCTGATGAGGACATTCACATACCCATGACCATAATAAGATTCAAATGTAATGCATGTTAGTATCGTGCAGAAGGTGAAAACAATCTCTGTTTTAACACACCTGTGGGCAGCTTTTCTCTGCCAGGCTGTGCTCTTTGGGTGTAGGGTTGAGCGGCTGTTCCTCAGCAGCTGACATCTTGTTGTCTCCATAGTGGGAAGATAGACCATCCTCCTCAAGCAGGATATGAAGATCTTTTACACTGTTAACCTGGAAAAACATATAGAACGTAATATTTACAAAGTACCTGGTTCTTAAATGTTGCTTTCGGTAACATTTTGTAATGTTTGTGAAAGAAGTCTCTTATGGTAACCAAGGCTGCATTTATTTGATTAGAATAAAAATCATTAAAAACAGTAATACTATAAAATATTACATCCTGTAAGTTTCAGAACTCAAAACTTTGTCGTCCAAAAAAAACTTATACTGAGGCCAATCTGTCAAAATGATAGCTTTTGGAATGCTCTACTGTATGATGTAATAGTGTGGTTAAGCACCGCCTCCACAAATCAGTGTCTTAACATCAAAGCCTTTTAGCCCTGCCCACTGATTCACACTTGTATTTACGAGAGATGCACAGTTTGATGCGATGATTTAAACTAAAAGACAATGCTGTGCTGACAATATTGGCTCTGACAGTAATGTTGCAAGACACAATTACATGGTCACTATTGCTTTTTTTCTTTTCTTTATGTATTATTATTATTAACTATATATGTACAGGTATTCATCCATTTGTGACCTAAATCACATCTGATCAGCGCCCATCTGTGATAAGAGCACACTGTGAAACATACTCAATGTTAGCCAATCACAGCAGTTTGCATTTATTTCTGACTCTACGATCTGCCACATCTATTCAATGTCTTTACTGTCATGTTTTAATCAATTTTATTCACTAACCAAATGTGTTGCACCGTTTGCCAATTTCCATAATTCCCAGTACAAACAGAATGTGCAAATAAACCACAATTCATTCCTAGTTAATCCACCCAATACAAAAATCTCTATACCTCTAGGATATCCTTGCTCTCAGTGTCTAGTTTCTTGCCGAGTCTCCACTGTTTGAGGAGCCAGCGCAGCTTGAGGCTGATGAGGAGCAGGCTCTCCTTGAGCTGCTGTGACTCCTGCACCAGCAGGTTTCTCTCCTGACTCCACAGCTTCTGCTGCAGACGTGTCTGCAGGCTCAGACTCTGCAGCTGGAAGTCACAGCGGAGGAGAGCCTTCTGATGCTCTTCCTGAAGCTGGAGAGAAAGAACAAGGACTTGAGAACAAAGATGTCTGGATGTAGGTCTGCAACCAATCTGTTTTTAAGGTTAGAGTTTCGCTTTATCAAGTGTTCAGTGTTTCAGAAAGGTCTAAATTAGCACAGCATGTGTTAACGTGTTCGCACCTGAGAGAGTTTATGTGTGTCGTTGTGGCGCGCCTGTCTCTCCTGTGACAGTGCTTCCTGTGCTCCCTGAGCCTTCTCTCTCGCTTCAGACAACAGAGCGTGCAGCTCACCAACCTGCTCTGTCAGCTAGAGAAAGAGAGAGAATGCAATTGGTAAAAGCTGTAGCTGCACAGATAAAATAAACTGGAATAAATGGCAAAACTTCTGCTGCTTTGTTAATGTCAAATGTATCTGTGCTACTAGGGCAAAATAATAATCACATCAAATTAGATTAGAATAATCATCATCATGCATACACTTGCAGATGGGCGTCTTTGGTTGTTTTTAAGCCAAGTTAAAAAATAAACTAACTTGCTTTTTGAAACCCCTACGTTCAACGTAAAAAAAAAAGCCCTCTAAAAAAACAGTTCTCATCAGGGTGAGGTGAAAAAACAAACGCTTAAATATACATAACTTTTAAATATATATATATATATATATATATAAGAATATAATATTTGGGTTTTGTTTTTAAATGAAATGAACCCATCCTTCATTTTAAAACATGAGATTAGAGCTTGATCACAAGATCGCAGTTGTCTCTTCTTCTCTGTGAAAATCGCATTTGCTAGTTAGTGGAAATGGTGGATGATAAATTGTTTGGGTGGAAACTGTTGATGGCTGGAGGTTTCACTGGAATGCTGCTAGGGCGTTTGGCAGAGCGCTTGGGACACCAGATCACAAAATGCATTCTTTCATGATTTAAAGCTCGGCATAATGGACTATTTTTAATCATAATGTCAAAACTTTAAACTGTCTTCAATTTAAATGCTGCATATTTCACCTAAGTTTTTATGACATCTTGTGAAAACTTAACAGATCACTGGCCTTACAAATTGCAGGCCTCAGTTTGTACAGACACATTAGTTTCTGTACTGAGGTAAATATAGTGTAATGTAAGAGCAAAGTGGGGTTATGTGAACAGGCCTTGTTTTATTTATGAACTCATGGGTTTTTTATATTTTAAACACATAAATATTCTTCAGAGACTAAGAATGTCCCATTTAATAGACTGTGCAATCATTACCTAAACCCTAATTTCCCAATTCCCTATGAACTTCAGGTTTGTGTCTTCATTGTAGCTTCTGAGCATTTGAAATGTACCAGTTATCAAGTGAGAGAAATGCTAATTTCATGAAGGATGCACAACACGCTGCCTCAGATTTTGTCCCAAAGAGTAAGCTTACAAACTAAAAGTGTTGAGTATTGGAACAGAGCCATTTTGTGTTTAATTGCAAGACACTAGCAGAAAGGTTTTGGTGTGTGCATGTTTTAGTACCTTACCTGATCAGAGTTTGCTTCCTTTAAGTCAGATTCATTGTCTTTGTTGCTGTCCTTGTGGCTGTTGCTCTCTTCTGCCTTGTACGGGTAAACTTTGACCTCACAGTCTGGCTGGTCTCTAGAGTCAGGCTGTTGCATGCATGCATGGGCAAGTTAATGAAGGAAAACAAAAAAACAACAATAAAAGACGAGCATGATAGAAGACAGACGAGATCAAGAGGAATATGATGAAGAAATCAAAAAAGGTAATGTGTAATATGGGTATATAAAATATTTGGAGGAATGCAAGGACAGAACAGACATACTGTATTAAACCAAAATAACAAATGGGAAACATACGGTACCCATAAAACATCACCAGCAAATAAAAACTCACAAGACAATGAAAAGTATGTATAGGAAAAACAGTTTGGTCATTGTGGTATAGGACAAAATGGCAAAAAGAAACAAAACAACAAGAAGGGAAAGCATCATCTTTGGTTTGAGGAGGAGGAAACAGGAAATGGGGTAGCCAGAAACAAAGGAATCATAAAGAGAGGGAGAAGAAGAAGAAAAAACAAAGGAAGAAATGTTGCAGCGACCACAGGTCATGGTGCCCATGCAGTGAAGAAAAAGAGAGAAGGAGGAAGGGAACAGTCTGGATTGGATCTCAAGAGTTGGGCCTCTAATGGAGCCTATATGAATTAAACTGTTAGATTAAACTTCAAATGTGTAAAAAAAGAAAGAAAAGAAAAACACTTTTACAGTGTTGTATTGGACCCTGCTGAACTTCACTGGATAAACAAAAACAGTTTTGAAACAGTCTTCGAAATGGCATCCACAGAAACTCGTACAGGTTTTGTGTGACATGAGGGTGATTAAATGATGACTGAATTTTTTGGTGACCTGTGGATTTAAAGGATTATTTCTTCTTCAGAATATAACATTCCTGAAAATTTTTTCACTCCCCCATGTCATCCAAGATGTTCATGCCTCACTTTCTTCAGACAAAAAGAAATTAACGTTTTTGAGAAAAACATTCCAGGATTTTTCTCCATATAGTGGACTTCAATGGAGATCAACAGGTTGAAGGTCCTACGGTTGAAACTACAGTTTCAAAGGGATCTATACTAGAGCCCTACCGATATATCATCAGGCCGATATTAGGCATTTTCCAAACTATCGGTATCGGCATTTATAATGGCCGATAAATGTGTTTTTGTTCAAAGGACTTTACGTTTTATATCTTAAGTTTGTATTTTTATACATTTTATCAGAACTTTAATATATTTTGATGTTCCTCTGTTCTGTTGTGACAATAAAAGAAACAAGTTTATTTTTAAAATGTATTATCATATTATATTAGTTAAAACTAACAGTAGTTAAATAAACTAGTTAAATAACTACAAATAACTAAAATCTGTTAATGTTTTGTTGCACGTTTCTGAAATAAAAAAATAAAATAAAATATCGGCCGATATATCGGAATATCAGATTTTAAAACCAACAAATATTTGTATCGTATCGGCCTTCAAAATCCTTTAATGGTCGGGCTACACAATGCTTTTTGAGGAATAAAGTGCGGATGCAGAGCTAATGCAAGACAAGCATTTAAAAAGACCCCTTAAAGCTACATTAAAACTGCAATTTGAACCTTCAACCCATTGGCTCCCATTGAAGTCTACTATATGGAGAAAAATCCTAAAATGTTTTCCTCAAATATCTTGATTTCTTTTTTACTGAAGAAAGGACATGAACATCTTGGATGATATGGGGGCGAGTAAAATCCAGAAATGTTTCTTATAAAAGTGAACTAATCCTTTAAGAGATATTATCTTTAATTGAAAATATGAATATCAAATAAGGATTTTACACTTATTTGCTAACATGCATGGATTAGACAGTTTATTATGATTGCCTGAATAGTCAGGTCAAAAAAATGTCAAAAACAGCCAAGTCTACATTTTATAAAAAATGAGTATACCAGTAAACAAACTTATACTATATTGTCTCATTTGAATGTACACATAATATCAATTACCAAAAAAGTGGATTATTGAGTCAAAACCTTTACAACAGGTCAGTTCTTTACCACAATAATGATGATCTACTCCATTAGAGGCCTAAATGCTATCCACTATGAGGCCTTATAATGCACTACAAACATGCATTGTTATAGTGGTATGCAAACCTTTCTAAGGGAAAGGGCAGTGTAAATATAACTCAATGATCTAATCAAGCAAAGCAACAAAAAGAACTTGCTGGTAAATACAGAAAAAACTCCAAGCAAAAAGAAAAGAATAAAGATGCATGGAGATATTTGACTAAGAGATTGTGTGCATACCTTCTGCTGGGTCATGTTCTGGTTGAACTGAGCATCTGCAGGGCATAAGCAATTTGCTGCAGGGTCTTCTGCCTCAGACAACAGGGGCATCAGGGACATCCCTTCCACGTACTCCCTCTCTGGGGGATGCCCCAGGGCATCCACCCTCTCACTCAAGGCCTGTAGCTGAGCCTGAAGGGACTGCAGTCTGCCATGCAGGGCCTCCACCAGGGGGAACGTGGAGCTCTGAGTCTGGCTCTTCTCTAGCAGAACTGGTTCTGCAGACTCGTTTGTCGTCATCTTACGATAGACAGCATCTGGTGGAATACAGGAGGGGTCGGGTGACGTCAGAAGCTGAATTGCTGAGGTAACAAGTTGTGCCTGATGGCGGATGGCGAGAAGATCTTTAATGCTGAGGCACTGAGCAGTATGAGTGTGACTTGTTCCTGAAACTTTCAGATTCTTCTCCTCCAGAATATTGTTTTGCTCATCACCAACTGGGCTTTCGCGGTGCGCCTGGCTGGGGATACACTCAGCCGAGTCTCCTGCTTCGGCATCAGTCTCCAGTGCTGGACGTGTGGAGCCCTGGTTGGAGGCCAAGTCACAGCGTTGAAGGTTGGACAGAAGCACTCGGTTTTCATACTGGAGCTTCTTTACTTTGCCGTTCAACTCTGCGATCTGAAGTCTGGCAGCAAGTAGTTCTTTTTGGCTTGCTTCATTTAAAGCAGATCCTCCATCTTCAGAAGCACCAGGCATGATTGTGGGTGAAGTGATGGTTGCGGATGACGACGGCTCTATTTCAGTCACAGCGGGAAGCTCAGACTTGTAATGATTGAGCTCATTCATCAACAGCTTGTTCTGCTCTTCCATTTCTATCAAGGAGCGCCGCAGCAGATCTGCCTCTTCTTCCACAAACTGTAGGTGGCGCTGTAGCTCCATCACATTCTCAGATGTGGAAAGCAAAAGTTGACCTCCGACTCCACCCGTGATGCCAATTCCCCCCGGGGAATCTTGGATCTTCATGTCGTCCATTTCTGCACGAAGGCCGCGGTTCTCCACCTCCAACTCTACGATCCGTCGACTTAGAAGATTCGCCTCCTCTTCCACCAGTTTCAGGTGGACTTTGACCTCAGCCTCTCGGGTGTGAGGAGAATCAGCAACCTCTTCGACAGTAAGTGAGGCATCAACCTCTCCGTACACAGATCGATACTTTGCCAGTTCCTCCCTCATGGCCTCGTTGTCTTTGACCATCTTAGTGAGTTTCTTGCACATAAGAACTGACTCCTCTTTGGCGAAGTGAAGCTGGCACTTAAGGTCTGAACTGTCTTCTGGAGGCTTGAGAGGAACAAGACCAAACAATTGTTATCCACTATAACATACGCTGTCCCTTTATACCACTTTTCTACTACCACAGTACTGAAGTCAAAAAGGCATTGCTTCACAGTTCTTGATGGAAAACCTGTCTCTGCATCAACTTGCTAAACTTGCTGATCTTGAACCAGAATTTTAAAGTTTTCAAAACAACACTCGTTCGACAGACTCACCAAAAAATTGCCCTATGTGACACATTTGTCATGCTTCACAACTACCCCAGGCCATTTTATCAATTATATTCATTCAATATCTAATCTTAAAATGTTGAAATGTTCTCAAAACTCCTAAAAAGTCCTATAAAGACTTCTAAAAGGTATAGTTCACCCAAAATGAAAATTCAGTCATTAATTACTCACCCTATTTGTTATTCCAAACCCATAACACTTTTAATCACCTTCGGAAAACGAATGAAGATATTTTTGATGAAATCCGAGAATTTTTCTGACCCTGCATAGCCAGCAGCAGGAACTACCTTGTTCAAGGACCAGAGTGGTAGTAAGGATATAATTAAAATAGTCCAAGTGAGATCACTGGTTCAACCGTAATGTTATGAAGCTACAAGAATACTTGTGTTCAAAGAAAACCAAAAATTATGACTTTATTTAACAATTTCTTCTCTTCTGTGTCAGTCTTTGGCACAGAAGCCACTGGGATTTTTTAAAGATGTCCTTACTACCTTTCTGGGCCTTGCTGTTAGTTGCTGTCTATGCATCATCAGAAAGCTCTTGGATTTCATAAAAAGCATCTTGATTTGTGTTCCGCAGATGAAAGAAGATCTTAAAGGTTTAAAACGACTTAAGTAATTAATCATTTTCATTTTTGGTTGAAGTTTTCCTTTAAGTTCTGGTAGGAGAGATTATGAAGGAGGTATACTGTAGGATAATGAAAGTTTTAAATCAATAACACCTGCTTCTAAAAGTACAGTCTGATTTCATTCCTCTTTTAAAAAGTGCATTACCTGAGGCGATGCTTTTTTATCAGGTTTGTTGTTTGGTCTGGCACCTCTCTTCTTCAAAGAGTTCTAGAGGGAAAAAGATGATAAATTAATTTAAAAGATAATGTGTAAAAACATAAATGAGTATCTTTTGTTATCCTCCCCTCCCCAGCCACTGCACATCCACTCTGATATCAAGCCCTCACTTCTGTCTCTATCTTTCTTATATTTTCACTTATAAATCAGCAAAACCAGCATGCAATTAAACTGATATACATCACAGCCTGAGGTATTTCATTGTTTCCATGAAACAAAAAACTTCTCCGCTGCAGGAAATTGAGACAGGAGGAAGTTCAGATACGAGAAGAACAGAGAGCTATCAGATGCATTATAAAATATAGTCCTAGATGCTGAAAAGTTAGTACAAGGTTTCAGATATGAGAAATTACACAATATTCACAATATAGCACAGCCTCTTTTACATTAAACATGATCATGTCTAGTGTGAATTTTCCCTAAATCATGTAATTGCATGTATGTTTGTCTTCATTAAATAAAAAAAAAGGCAGGAATGGGTGAATGCAGACTGCTGGGTAAAATCCAATTTTCACTTTCTGTCATATGTGGGCTGACAGAATGGCACAGGTTAATGGCAATGCTGCTTTTAATGGCACTAAACTTCATTAAAATCAATAGATTTGTGCTGAAAGAAAATGAAAGCATTGACTAAGCAGTGTATCGACCACTTTCGTGCCACTGTTTATTTTAATTTAATGTGGTTTGCTGAGTCCATGGGAAAGAGGTCTGAACATAATGAGATTATAGCAACGTCATTTATCCCACCGCTAACTCCCACTGGCCTCGTCCACAAGTCCTGCACATGTAAAACTGTGTGATGGGGTTTTCTTCTGCGTATACGAGTCCTCCAGCACAAACAGACTCACTCACAGTGTTTCCTAGCCAGTTATGATCAAATTCCTTCCACTCACAAGACTGATGCAATTTTGCCTTTCTAATGCAATAGAAGTGTGTTTCCCAAACAGTGTTTTTTCTCTTTGACACTCAAAGTATCACAATTTCATAAATTTATGAACATACATAGAGTAAACCTATTAACACATTGCATAATTCTGTACTGCTAGCACATGTTGAAACTCTCAATCTAAGTAGTCATCTGATCACTGAATTGCTTATCAGCTACCTGAATTTCAACACCATGACACCTAATCGAGGTACGGAAATCTGAGAACAAGCACAAACACAAGTCTATTCAGCCGTGTCCTGATCTTGTGCCTGCTTGATTTATTCTTTCGAAAACACACTCACCCTCCAACACAGCATGTAGGGAATAAGATGAAGTCATGTTAAAGTCAGGGATGAAGAAAGAGTGTCACTGTAATAAACGAACCCCATCCATACTGAAGGGACAACGGAGAGAGTCTCTCTAATTTCACCTGCTCAGTTGACTGAATTATGAAGACTTGAGTTAGTGGAGTGTGTGAAACTGAGAGGTTCTATAAGTCACGCTCTACTTCACACACTTTTCCTTCAAAATCGAATGAATGTTGCGTAAGAGAGAGACTGTTGAAACACGAGGCTGGATAGAGAGCTGAATGCTTCTGAGAGAGGATTCTCTTTCTTTATACAGGGGCGTCATTAGGATTTTAATTCTAACTATAAAGTTTCACAACAAATTTTATTTAATTTCATTCAATTTATTTTATTTATCACCTTTTTTTAGTTGTGTTAAATATAACAGTAATATCAATCAAACTGCAGTTGTGTTGTTTTAAGTATTAATAACTCAAAGGTGGACAATACCGACTTTTTTGACTAAACATTTATCGTTTTTTTGCAAATTAACTCTTTATATATGGGCCTCTATCTATCTATCTGTGTATAGGGAGCATGTGTGTGCACTGCTTTGAGGAGCCTGACTCTTCATGTAGAGGGACATTTAAATAGGTCTTTTGTGTGAGAGAACAATTACTGCACTTTAACATGAACATGTCAAAAGGCATCATTGAATGGAAGCTTTAGTTATTTGTCTGCTGTCTCTGTCATCTCCAGAGGTTCCTATAATCCTCTACATCCCAAATGGCTCCAGAGAGAATCACACCTCATTTCCTTTCATAAAAATAGAAGGTGACAACGCGAGAATGCTGGGAGGAGAGACACACGGGTAAAGATGTGTACGGATTATCTATTTTGAGAAATGGAAATAATTTCATGACAAACAGTTGAACAGGAGGGAGTATTTAGGTGATGTTAATATGGCTGCATGAATAAAAAATAACACCAAAATCACAATATGTGCTTTTCAACAAAAATAAATACATGTGCTGCATGTTTTAGAGTGAAGCACAGCACTTTGGTATTTTCAGTATCTCGGAGTGGGTTAGTTCACAGTAAACTTTGCAATAAGTTCACTAAACAACGTGCAGAACGACTAGTACCAGAGCCGGTTACTCTTGGAATAAAACAATAAGCTTTCAAATGTTTATTTTTTATTCTAACAATAAATTCTGTTTTGTGGCTCTTTATTGTTCCATGACAGATTGCTATAGCACCTAATTTCAAACAATGTGAACTGATCATCTCTTCCTCTTAACTAGTTATAGCATGAAATAAACATGAATGAACATCAGAAGCTATCTTGCTCCAATCGCAGAAAGATGTCAATGAACACCATTTTTCAAGTTCAAGTCCACTGACGTTAATCTACTCTCCTGTCTGGTTTGTTTATCAGACAAAATATCAGATTTGGCTCAATGATTGTTTAACCCCATTTACACTAGTGTGTTTTCATTTCATGTGTTTGGCATTTCCGCTGCATTTCAGAAACAAAATCTCCTTTTAAACTATATAACTGAAAACACATGTCACGTGACCATTCATGCACATACATGACTCTCTATTATCCCCACATGATGTTATCGTTCACACGCTCATCAAAGATTGTCATATAGTCATTGGCAGCCGTGTCATACTTTTCAAAAGTCTCTTGTTTTGCTCTGTTTGCACCAGAGGTGGGACAAAGTCATTGTTTGGCAAGTCACAAGTAAGTCTCAATTCATTGCCGTCAAGTCCCGAGTCAAGACATGCAAGTCCCGAGTCAAGTCCCAAGTCAAATGCCAACAAGTCTCAAGTCAAGTCCAAAGTCCTACAGTTTGATTTTCAAGTCTTTTCGAGTCTTTTCAACACAGAAAAATAAAATGTATACAGATTATGTATGGCCGGCAGATCTGTATTTAT
>JAUMHP010000037.1:952542-965680 GCA_032361065.1 Enteromius trimaculatus | reverse complement strand
CAAATATATTATGTAAAGAAAAACTTTTATTTTGGATGCGATTAATCGCGATTAATCATTTGACAGCACTAGTTTTATTACATTTTTTACAACTTTTTTATTATTGTTATTAATTTTATTAAATAAAGCAAGCTGTAAAATACACTAATAATTTTTATGTATGTTATAAAAACATGGCATTTTGAAAATGTTAGTGATCAGACAATATATATATATATATATATATTATAGAATTGTGGTTGCAACTCTGTCACGCATGTATAATGTGTTAACACTTGACATTAATCAGAGTGTTAAACTTTATCTATGGCATATGTTGGTTTTTGAAATTTAAACCTCACATAAAATGAACAGAAAACAAACAATATCATATAGCTGTTTTCCATTATTTCCATGACTATTTGTTCAAATATATATATATATGTACATATATATATACATTAAAAAGTCTATTTAATAGCATCTCTTTATTTTAGAAGATTTGTATAGATGTGCAGTTTCTGTGTTGTTTATGGGATAAATCTAAATAGGTTCTAATGAAAACAAGTTTCTTACTTGTATGTCATAAAACAGACATTAATGCTAATTCTAACAAACATTTGGTGTGTTACGACTTCATTGTTGGAGACAGGAGCTCAAAGCAACTCACTCAACACATGATTTGTGCGTTTATTTAAGCACTGCTGCCACCTAATGGACACATTAAGAAAACACGAGACGGTTATCACTTCCAAGGTTTTACTGTATCAAGACAATAAAAAGATCAAACGTTTACAAAGAAATGACCCTTGTCTGATACTATGTATTGTATTTATTGTTACACATTTGCTGCCAGGTTTCCTATTACTCTTGTCTGACCGTGATATACAGATTTGCTTTACACATACCGAGAGAAAGTCCTGTATCGGCGATGAGAGGGCAATTCTTTCTGTTGAGGAGAAACAAAGCCATGTTGTACAAGGTCAGTGGGTGTAATTGGCGTGTGTAATGCTGAATGAAAGAGTCCTTTTTACTGTAGTTGCGCTCAAGTCCCACTTTTTAGTTCTGCTGGAACAACAATTTGGCAAAAGTTTAGTTCATTGATTTTTGATGACAACTTTATAGTTCGCTTCCATCACTGTGTTTTATTGCTGACACTCTGTTCTGGACGGATGAATGTGTCACTCTATGCTAGACAGCACAGATTTATCTCAAAGCTGGATACTGTATATTTTAACCGTCAAGGCCAGAATGTCAAAGGGACATGTTTTCAACCTTTCAGGCCTGTTTGTCTTTGTCAGCCTCAGAGGAGGTTTCCAACACACACATTTCAATGCGTACAATTAAGCGGTGAGGTCAGTTGAGGTCAGCCTTGCTGTACTGAGCTGCTCTGGGAACAGTGAAGTATATCAATGACGTCTGCCTTCATTATTAATGAGAGACATAAAACAAACAGACCAAATATGTATCAATAATTCACAAGCTTTTCATTACGCTCAGTCGTTTTCCTGCATCCATAGAGATTGCAGTATTTGTGGGTAATAATACACATGCAAATGTAGGTCACCGTTAACCTGCTTTTCTGTACTGTTTTACATTTTCATCAATGACCTCTAGTAATGACTGCTCGGCGTTGTATGAATTCACTTATTTCTTGGAATGATCATTTGGCGAAATTGAAACTGGAGTAGCCTGAAAGGTGGTTCAAAGAACAGACTGTAATATATGATAAGCACGGTTGTGCCGCTCGGTTTAATAACTTGATGTCAATGCAATGTAATAAATGACTGGAATGAGAAGCAGTTATGGGTGGGGGTTGCTCAGAGAACTAAATTATAAAATTATATAAAAATTATATATAGATGTAATATATATGTATTTCTGACATATGGGCATCTAAAAACTATAAAAACGATTTAAAAAACCTATATATTTGTGTGTTTCAATATATATTAGAAATTAATTATATTAATATGTGACATTAAAATTATAAATAATATAATTTTATAAATAATTTATGCTTATACTTTTTGTTCCAAATTTAAATTCATGAAAATGATATTAAATTATATTATAATGTTATTATATTTTAATAAATGCATACACTTCATGTTCCAATAACATTATTTATGTGAATATTGTCATGCTGTATGTATATCATAACTAATAAAATGCAGTAGTTAAATCCTTCTTCTATCATTATAATATTAATGTAATTTATTTAGTTTAGTTTATTTCTTGAAGCATTCTTCTGTAGATTCCTTCTGCTATTTTTAATTTCATTTAGTAAGTACCAGGCAATACCTATTTTAAGCTAAAACAATAACTGTAACTATGACATTTTCTTGTACATTTTGTGGAAAACTATAGTGACTTTTTGGTCCATTTTTGTAAAGTTTTTTTAATTAAATTAAATCAAATAATTAAATCGTGCATACGTTCATTCGCTATCATATATGAAACATGTTATATAATCAGTCCCGTATTAAGTCATTTAAAAGTAAATGTTATTGAGATTAAGCAAACCAATGCTGCATCATAAACACATTATTGTGCAACTACAACGCAAATGGTCTTGCTCTGACGTAACCCGTCAGGCGACGAAATTCCCGCACTATAATTGGCCAAGAGGCCCGTCAATCATACCGCCCATATCGGTCTCTTCCGGCTGTGTGCCAGCCCTTCAGCAGCAGCAGCAGCAGCAGCATCCCTGCCCAAGAGAAGAGAAATTCTGCCATCATCACAGGTAACGATTTTCTTGTTTAAAAGTAGCTCTTTGGACTCATTCACGCCAGTATGTCAAGTTTAAAAGCAACACTTTCCAACGGACGAAAAGCTATCGCGCCTTTGCTTAGTAAGTTTGTCAGTTAGCTGCTGGAGCTTTAGCCCGTTAGCATCTGTTTACAGGCTCCGGCTGTGCCTCCTAACCCAGGGAGCTGCCTACATGCACAACACTTCTGAGTGAACTGGCAAAACTCACCGAGTAAACCAGAACGTCTCGAAAATGCTGTCAAGTTAGGCAGCGCACCAGGTTTTGAGACACAGCCCAGATTTATTAGAGAGAGAGTCCTGAATCTTACAGTCCTGTTGTCATTTTTCACGTTTGACAATTGACGTTAAGTCAAAACAAATAAACCAAGTATCCAGAAAAGCTGTGTCTTTTCGCAGTAGCAGTGTGTGAGGGTTGTTCTTCTGTCATTTCCTCAGCTAATTTCCCTATTAAAAGTAAACACTTTGCTTTGCAGGTATTTTCATTTAACGTTAAGTATCTTAACATATTCTGCACCGACATGAACAAGTCTGCCTTTCCCTGAGGCTTTATACACCAGCATGTTATGAATTTGAAACAACTTGCTCAGTACATGACAGGGATCGTACTTTACTGTAAGACAATGTATTTATTTATCATTCTAAACGTCCTATTTTAGCAAAACTGTCAGGTTTTGGGTGCCTGTGTACTAGTGTTTGACTTATTTTCATAATGTCATGTTGACTCATGTAGACTTTTTATTGCAGCAATGGTGATTATATCTAATAGAAAGCTATGTAACCTATAAAAGTCGCACTAGTCCGTTACCAGTGTTAAAGTGGGTAAAAGGGTACAGTATTGTCTGCCACGTGGACCACCGAACAGTTATGACTTGATTTCCGTTCCTGAGGTGTTGTGTTGTGTGTAGCTTGGGGCAAGTCTGTAGACAGATATAGATGAGTATCAGGCCACATTCCAGAGACTAAAGCAAGGTGTCACTGCTTTGTTTTATGTGTGCATACATGGAGATTCCCAACACCGCCTTGACTTGCTAACTACTAGTGTGTGTCATTATCAGGTATGTGCTTGCACCTCTCCCAAACAGACTACATTCCATAGGTCTCGAAGAAACTGTGAGTAACGCAGAAGACTGTGATTCATTCCACTTGTGAAGTCTCGTGGGTGTTTGTGTGTTTCCCCACAGTCACTTTATTATGCTGTCCTGCCCTTTTAGGTGTTTCCTCTCTGCCAGTGCTAACTCTGCAGATTTTCACAGGTTTCACACTCCGGACATCCAAGATGTAGATGAGTTTCTTACAGATTTGGAGAAATTCATCATTGCATCATTTGCTCACCAATGGATGCTCTGCAGTGAATGGGTGCCGTCAGAATGAAACAAACAGCTGATAAAAACATCACAAAAATCCACAAGCAATCTGCATGACTCCAATCCTCGTGTGAAGTGAAAATCTGCGTGCTTGTAAGAAACAAATCTGCCATTGAGGCGTTTCAGCTCTGAACCGTCGGTACTTGCCAAAATACCAGTCTATAATCTGTAACTCTTTCTCCTGTGTCAAAGTCCATCTTCTGTTTTCTCACATCGCCATTTATCAACATAACTGGACCTTTTGCTTCTAAAGGGAGATTTTTATCAGTGCATATTTTTCTCCTGATGACAAGATTACTTTTTTCACTGGAGAAAGCAATATTATAGATAGAGGTGTTCGGGATGTTGGGTGGATTACTTGTGGATTTTATTGTCTGCTGACTCTGACGGCACCCATTCACTGCTGTGGATCTGTTGGTTAGCAAGTGTAATGTTCAATTTTACATCTTGGATGCCCTCGGAGTAAGTAAATTTTAAGCAAATTTTCATATTCAGGTAAACTATTCCTTTGAGAATTTTAGCGGCTTTTATTAAAACCAATAAAATGCATTAATGCACAATTAATTCTACAGATTTGCCCTCGAATAACTGTAGAAAACCCAAGTGATTCTTTCCTTATGGGTGATTACAATGCCAAATCCATTCTGTCAACCCTTCATTTCGCAAGTTTGACTTTTATCCCCTGGTTCAATCGAGCAGTATTCTGTTCAAATGTGAAAGGACCTGATTGTGTGCTGGATCTCGTGAGACCCGGCGTTCTCATTACCACACCTGCACCTGAGTCTTTATTTTTCACGCAGACACATTGTGCGTGATTATCGGTTGCCACGGCACCCGCATTCGGTCGTCTCTGATTGCGTTCCTCTCGCTCCGGGGAACTCGATTCCCAGATCAGACATCATTACTCTAGCACAACACCGTGTCTCGGGGGACGACTGAGATGTCTGTGTTATTTTAACTTTTCAGCTGATTGCAGAACACTTGTTTTCTCATGTAGGTGAAAGTGCATCAAAGATAATGTATCAGATTGTGTTGAAAACCTTGAGCAATACGGTCTCTCTCCCTCTCTGTCGTCTTTGATTTCAAAGGACTGATGGTACCTCCTGTTGACCCTTTGCTTATTTTGACATTGGCTGTAATGTGTATTTAAGGGGATAGTTCACCCTAAAATGAAATTTCTGTTATTATTTGCTTACTCTTGTGTCATTCGAAAACCCATACCACTTTCTCTTGAATGAAACGCAAAAGACTTTCTTCTGTCTTTTCATATACATTCAAACATTTTTTTTTTCATGCAGCTCAATCAAAATATGAAAGTTTTTCCTATTATGTTCAATGGAGATAATGTTTGGAACAACATGAGGGCAAGTCAATGATGACAGAACTTTGTATTATTCTTCTTATTTTTTAGATGAACTATCCCTTTAAGAAAACATCTCGCACCTTCACATCCCTTTTCGTTGAAGCCCGAAAAAACTGTTAATGTTAAGAGTTGGTCTGACCTTGATACAGACAGCTGAAAGTTGTCGTCCACACTGCAGTTAGACTCATTTCCTACTCTCTGGTTTACTCACGAGTGGCCTAACCCCTGACTTTTCCCTCTTAAAAACTCATAAATAACCTTGACCTGCTGTGAGGAAAACAATTCCCAATTGAAAACGAGCATCACATGGTTTGAGTCATCAGAAACCAATTAGGCTTTGGAAAATGGTTGAGATGCTTTTAAATAGATGTTTGAAACGTATGCTGAACAATGAGTTTATTCATGCATGCAAGGAAAATAGATATTTAATATCATCTGAATTAAAAAATCGTGTGATAGCTGTGTTTTATTAGGTCTTTTAGTCCACTTTAAACCTAAACCTTTCTTAAAATTGACTGCAAGCTTACATTCATTTTGAGTAAAACAGCTGTATACCAAAATTAAATCAACAGCCAATGGATGAAACACAAAAAAAGTGCTTTGTCATAATTTGAAATGTATTTTCTAATATTGCAATTTGGTCGATCTAATGAAAATGTTTGATAAGGTTTATTATTCAAAAGCAATAAACATTGCATAACTTATACTTGTAGGTTAGCACCTTGCTTTGCAAATCTGACTTAATAGTTTGTTGACTCATTTTGAATTTCCTGTGTGAGACGGCCAAGAAGTCATCATTTTTTAAAGAAGTGCAGCAATAAAGAAGTCTTCAGTACTGCTTGATTTGTCTTTGCTTTTTGTGTTACTTTAAAGACATGAGAGTTGTCCTGGGGCTGTAATAAAACTGCTAATTGCTCTCCAGTAATTTGTGCTCAGGGAGTTTGCCGAACACAAATGGCAACAGACCGGGAAAGACATTCAGCAAGCTTTCTTTAATTAACTCTGCAATGGCTGCGTATAGTTGCGTAGCTGGTTAATAGACTTTAACCGCGCTTGAAGCGTTCCCTCAGGTCTCGTCTAGACTGAGATAAGGCTGTCCCGTATGCGTCACAGTACAGGTCGGTCTGTCTGTCAGGCTACACTCTTTGGAAGTAGACAGTCCAAAGTTCAGTTCTATATCAAATGCGTTCCTGCATAGAAACCCATGGGAGGAGACCTATACTGGCTCCACCTCTCAGTTCAAGAGCGGCCGGCTAGTTTCAGTCAAACATGATGGATGAATGTAGGCTCTAAGATCACTGGAACAGGTGAATGAGGGGATTTTTGTCCATTTCGGTATATTGTTTTTAAACTGACTTAAAGGTTAAGTTGTTCTCTTGTTTGTGAGTCTGGTTTTGACTTTTTCTCTCTCCTCAGGTGTCCCTGTTTTGGATGTGGTAACAAGTGAAGGAGAGACCATGTTTTAGAGACCCTGTGTTGGCAGCCCATTATCTACAATGAACAATGAAGACGAGTTCTATGATGCCGTCACAGGTAAGACATTTTAAATGGCATATTATGGTAGGGCTGATTTAAAAAAAAAAAAAATTAATCACTGGTATGTTTAGCGTCTAATGAAGTGCCCATTTACGCACTTTTTGCAGCCGAATCACGCCATAACCAATCACAGACATTGTGCGCATAAATGAAAATGAATGGATGGATAAATGTCATTAATCATAAATGGATAATGTCATTAATTACACACCCTTGTGTTGTTCCAAACCAGCTAGACCTTCGTTCATCTTCTGAACACACGTTCAGATATTTTTGATGTATTTCCAAAGATGAATAAAGGTCTTTTGACATGATTGATTAATGAAGGAATATTATTTGGGGGTGAACTATCCCTTTAAATTGATTCATGATCATAAGTCATTTGTAGCATGACATCTACGACACAAGCCCATCCAGAGCTGTCGCATGTCATGAAGACATTGACATTTACACACAGCAGTATAAAACAGCTGTGTTTTTTTTTTGTGGGCTTTCTAATTTGTCCCCTATTGTTAGTGTTTTGGCCACTGTTGACTCTGTCCTTCATTCTTGTGTGTTTATGATTGAGTAGCCGCAACGTGGCGTGCAGTTCTGGTGTTGGCTTACTGCAGTTTGTTGATGGCTTCAATTATGTAGTGCTGTGTTCAAATGGTCTGATGGCTTCTGTCATTGCGGAGTTGAAATGAGATGAAAATAATATTATGAATAAATAAACAAGGCGATACGGACCTTTGCAGGTCATTGTCCTGGGCTCCTGAAGTCTGAAGTTTTCTTAACTTCTAAGACATGTATTTGTAATGGTGATATCAATGAACATACCACGTTTTGGTCTATAGATAGATAGATAGATAGATATAGATATATAAGAAGCTGCTCAATTTAGAAAAAGATATTTCATTTATTTTTTTAATTACGTTTATTTTTTGCAGACAATATTGTGTAAAATAATAAAATCTATGATTTCTGTGCCTGTCTGTACCATTTCATAGAAAAAAATCTAAACTAATAAAATATTAGTTTATTAAAAACTAAAACTATTTTTTTTAAATTAATTGTGCGGCCCTGAATTTATATAGGCTGCTTGATATAATTATTTTTAAAGCGTAAAATTTGTTTATTTTGAACACTCGTTTAAGCACTTTTTTATCGTTATAAAAATAGCATCATCAAAAATACTTAACCCCCTTAAGGTCGCAGTCATGCATCTGTCTATCTGAATATCTCTAAATAAGACATGCTTATGTGTCCCAGGCTTGGATTCAGACGAGTCGTGTGAAGGCACATCAGAAGCCAGTTTTAAAGATGCTGTAGTGTATGACGGCGATCAGAAGAACAATGGAGCGATACCTCAGGAGAACGGAATTAAGAAGCACAGGTAAAGCCAGATTCCAGTGCAGTGACCCATAGGCTCTTTTATCATGCTCTTTGTCTCTGCCTTTAATCTTTTCACTCTCCTTCTTTCTCTTTTTTTCTCTCTCTCTCTCTCTTTTCTTTCTCAAGCTTATCATTCTTCGTCTCACCTTTGCAGTTCAATGTTTATGAATGAGAAATTCTTCTGCCCTCTCAGGTCGTCTCTTCCTGCCCCCATGTTCTCCAGGAATGATTTTAGTGTGTGGAGCATTCTCAAGAAATGTATTGGACTGGTAAGGATAAATTAATAATTATTTTAGCAACAACTTTAGCGCAACAATCACATTTTTGTGGAATATTGGCATGTTAATTCTTTAATGAACCTCATTATTTATTTTTCATATCAATTTATATTCGTATCATATGAAAACTTCCCCTCCCTCTCGAAACGATACCTGTTCTGTGATGACATGAGAGCAGGTCAATAATAATCCCTGGCCTCCAGCAGCTGTCACTCACATGAGAACACAGCAGTTACAAACCACAGCGACCCAATCAATTCCTGACGGACAAGCCCTGTGTTTCTTTTTCTCCTTAAAGAAGCTGTTAACCTTTAATATTTGTCACAGTAGGAAAGAAAAAAACGCATGCATTGTCCTTTAATTTAGAATAGTTTTTTTTTCTGCAACTGATTAATAAATATACGTCAGACTGAAGTGTGCAAGGTTTCTGTCCGTGACAAATTTTAAGGAGAACGAATATGAAAAACACTTCTAGAAATTTGGGATTCAGTGCACAATGCCCTTTAGTGTTTGTCGTTCTCTTAAAAGGAGTTTAACAACTTCTGAGAAAGGGTGAAATCTTCTGAAATCCAAATCCTCGAAAGGCCTTGACAAATCTCTTAAAGTCTGTAATTTATGTATATGCAGTCAAATCGGACTGATATGACAAGCTGAGTTTAAGTCTCGGGTCGTTTTCTATTCGTTTGCTCTCAGTCCAGCTGTTTTTGTCCATTTAAGAATGTGCATTGTGGCCCTTTTAAGAATGTGTTTAAACACTGTCTGCCGGACATAGCCCTGAAGCGCTGAACTCATACAGGGTTTCTTTAAGAACAGTTAGTAGTTTAAAAGCATGAGGTTGTGATGGTTTTCGGTCCTGATCAGTCTGTTTGCTGGTGCTGTTCTCTAGGAGCTGTCTAAGATCACAATGCCCATTGTGTTCAATGAGCCCCTGAGCTTTCTTCAGAGAATCTCTGAGTATATGGAGCACACATACCTCATCCAGAAAGCCTGCTCTCAGTCTGACTCGATAGACAGGATGCAGGTGAGACCACACACATCTCTTAAAGGAAGATTGCTATCATTAGTTTATCATTTCAATAAAAGCTAGGACTCTAAATCGATGAATCATATAAATTGTGAGGCAGTTGGTGAATTGCAAACCTGTTTTTCTGTCTTTCTTTCAAGACGGTAGCTGCCTTCGCTGTGTCTGCGGTCGCTTCTCAGTGGGATAGAACTGGAAAACCTTTCAACCCGCTTTTAGGAGAAACCTATGAACTCAGACGGTAAAGGCACTTCAGCAGAGTGATTAATAACGAACTGTGATGATAAGATTTGAGGATGTTGTTGAATGTGGGTTAGATTAGAATTGGTCCACAGGGAAACTGGTCTCTGTCATTTGTGTAACTCTACTTCTCCTTCCCCTTAACGCTTCCTTCCTCTGCTCTTGTTGGCTTCTCTTCTCAGAGAGGATCAGGGTTTCAGACTGATCTCAGAGCAAGTGAGTCACCATCCTCCAATCAGTGCGTTTCACACTGAGAGTCTGTCAGGTGACTTTGTGTTCCACGGCTCCATCTACCCCAAACTCAAGTTCTGGGGCAAAAGTGTTGAGGCAGAACCGAAAGGGACCATCACGCTAGAGCTTTACAAGTGAGCGTGCCATCTTTAAGTGTACACACATACAGAGTGGACCATGTTTGAGAGATTCCCTGATTCATATTTGTGTTGATTTGGATTTCTTCTTTATTTATGATAATAATAACAATTATTATTATGTTAGTCATTTATTTATTTATTTTATTCTCTTTTGTTTTTTTGGGGGGGTTGCTTTATTTTATATTTTGTTTGGTTTATTTTATTTTTAATTTATTTATTAATTTTTTTCATTATCTGCCTGCTTTTTCAATTTAGCTTTTTGCTTGATTGTTTAATATGACTTTAGATAAGGGGTGTTTTGTTTAGTTTTTTTTTTTGGTGTGAGGTAAGGTGGGTGAGTTAGTGCCTTTTTATTTATTTGTTTTATTATTATTTGTTTGTTTTTGGGGTGATGCATGTGTGTCTTTTTAGTTCTTTTTTTGTGGTTTAGTTTTTATTTATTCTTTTTTTTTTTAATGCTGTTTTTTTTGTTGGTGGGGTTCCTTTTTTTTATTTAGCTTTTTTGAGTTTTGTTTGTTTTTTGATACTGCATTTTTAATTTAGCTTAATTTACATCCATACATTTAGATAACTTTCTTGCTATTTTTGTGTTCGTGAAAAGGTTTATTAATTGTGTGAGTGAAATTTTTCTTGGATGAGTCAGTGGTGGGATTTGAGAGCAAAGGGTTCTTTGGTTGCCGAGTAACTCCCTGTTTACTTACGTGTGTGTGTGTTTATCCTCACAGGCATAAAGAGGCATACACATGGACGAACCCATTCTGCTGTGTACACAATATAATTCTTGGTAAACTGTGGATTGAACAGTACGGCACTGTAGAAATTGTCAACCACAGGTAAAGCCAGATTGCTGAGTTTTTATGACCCATCTCTTCTATTTTGAATTCACACTGATATGTCTGAATGATTAATGTTGTGTGTTATTGGTTAGTACTGGAGAGAAGTGCGTACTGAACTTTAAACCCTGTGGGATGTTTGGAAAGGAGCTGCACAGAGTTGAAGGTTACGTCCAGGATAAGAGGTGAGATCCTGACTCGCTTGATTTTAAACGAGGAAGCTATTGCATTGATCAATATATCAGTTGTCTTGGATTTATACTTTCACCTAGCAGCATTACACAAAAGGTATCTACTATCAGCTTCGTTATAGAAATGCACTCAATTTACAATCAGTCTTGATTCATTTATACTGTGAGAGTTGTCACAGTATCCTAAAAATAAATAAAGATCAGATTGTCGTCCAATACTTAGATTACTTTATTGTTATTGAGCGTGACTGATCTGGTAAAATGAGGTGACCCGCTCTATACTTAATGTGTTTTTAGGCTAGTGCCATGACTGATATGACATAAGTCATATGTACAATTCATTTCTTGGGAACAATGATAACCTTTTAAGATTTTAAAGTTGAGAAAACGGACACCTTTGATCCCCGTCACAATAGTTAATAATTAAGGTGCAATTAAGTGCCATGTCATACACGACTGCTTGTAGAAGATGTAGTCTGCTGCAGTATCCAGCTGCATCACGAATTGGATCACGCCAATGTACCGCATAATGTAAACTCTCCAAAGGTTGTTGCTACCTTAAATGGTTAATTCTGTACATGTTACATAATTGCTTTTTTGTGCTTCCTAACAACTAGCATGCCAATGTTTCAATGGTTTTAAGAAATGTTTGTTTCTTTATTGTTCTTTATTTAATGAATGCGTGTTTCCTGTTGTTTTCCTCCGTGTGTGTCACATCCAGTAAGAAGAAGCGCTGTGTGATCTATGGCAAATGGACAGAGTGTATGTGGAGCGTCGACCCACAGGTGTACGAGGCCCATCGGAAACTTGAGAAGAAAGGAACAGACACTAAAAAACAGAAACAGGTGTGGAAGATAATAGTTGACCACTCGTGCTACTTCTGAGATGTAGACTATTATCATTAGGATGTGATTCATGCACATGCCTTGTTACTGAACTGTTTGTATTGGTGTGTGTTAAATGTGCTAATGTATGTACAGAAGAGCTGTGTGTAGGTGTGTTAAATACTTATCATGCCTCAGACCTTTGCCTCTGATCAGGTTTTTGTCAGTTCATTTGTTTATATAAACACGTGTCTCATTACATGACAACACACCCAGTTGATTGCTATATTTAACAGACGTCTCGTCAATGAGCTTCTGTGTGTTTTCTCTATGGTTTTATACATTGTGTATTAAAAATGGTCACGTTCGTCCTCATGTCATTCCAAACCGGACAGGCAGTTTTTCTCCTGTGGAACATAAAGGTGAACACCTGGAGAAATGTCTCTGTGTTTTTATTCACAGGATAGAGGTGAATGGTCACACAAACATTTTTTTGTTTTGTTTTTTTTGTCACAGACATGTCCAAAATATCATCTTTTTTGTTTTGCAAAAGAAACGTATTTTAAACAGTGAAAGCCGGAGCCGAACATAACTCAAATATAACTTTCATTTTCAACGATAGACCACTATATGTACTGAAGGGGGCACTTTTGATCTTGTGTATAATGTGTTTAAGCTTTTTCTGAATACTAGGTATTGTGTGAATAATAAAAATGTAGGCATATTATTGTGTTTAATCTATGAACTTACACCAACAGGAGGAGCCAGAAGCCGTTAACGAGGATGCTGATGAAATGCCTGAAGTACAGGAGACTGTGGCAGTGATTCCTGGTAGCACATTATTATGGAGAATATCATCACGGCCACCTCATTCAGCAGAGGTAAACACACACACACGCTGTTCTCTGAAGGCACAGGCACATCAACACATGGCTTTAAGTGGAAAATCTGTAACAAAGTCTTACTTCTTACTTAAAAAGTGAAGTACACTT
>JAUMHP010000037.1:939683-952442 GCA_032361065.1 Enteromius trimaculatus | reverse complement strand
GCAAATGGCTGCAATATAACAAAGAGTGAAAAATTTAAGGGGGTCTGAATACTTTCCGTACCCACTGTATATATACACATACATACACATACTATAATATTAGTACTGGGCAATGATTAATCGTGATCCAAAATAAACCTTTTTTATTTTTACACTTTGACAACAACAAGAAATGCAGACTTTACCAAAGGCTTTGCTGTTATTTTTAGTTTCTCTGGCTCTTAAATAACAGTATTTATACTTCCTCTGAATAAACTGACAGTGTTCATTTGCGTCCATCTGACATCAGAAAGATGTAAAAGCACAGGGCAAGATCAGGTGTTTATGTTCCCTAAATTGATTATGTTAATAGTACAACAAATACTTTATTCTCTAAAGATTAAGAAAAAGGTGATTCCTCATGATAAAAGTAATATCTACCAGCAAACACTGCTCTACTTTCAAACGTGGGGAGGTAGGGCAGGAGATGTTTACAACAAGAGTTTATTTTTATCACTGTTAATACTGTGCATCATTGTTTTGTTACTAGGTTGCTATAAAACACTTGCCAAAGCATGAGCGCATGACAAGAACGAGCTGTCAACTATTCATCACTATTCACATCAGAGCATGCAAATATCAATAACTCATTTAAAGGGCAAAACCCCAAACAGACAAAAGATGACCTACCTTTAAAATATGATTTCAGTTTAATAAATATAGAAAAATTGTATCATACACATCCTGTTTGGCACAAAACGTTTCTTTTTTAAAAGGTCTATTAACACAATTTTTAAATGTAAAACATATACAAACAAACATACAGAGAGAGAGACTGAATATACTGAAGTTCTCACCTGATCATAGTATTTGTTGATATACTTGTACAGTTCGTGCAATGCCACTAGATGATTAACTTCATTAGAGTAGTTCTGCGAAGGAAGCATAGCAGAGAATAAATAGTAATATTATAATGAAGTAATTACAGTTAAAAATGGGTTATGCTTATGTAACATGCCTGAACAGCACTTTCTCAAAACTAATTCTGAAAGAAATTTCGGATAATTCTTTGTTCAAAACTTATTTTACTGGCTGTATAGAAAAACATACACTTAGGATGGCTTTAGAGTGAGTACATCATGGGGTAATTTTCATTTTTGTGTGAACTACGTCTTTAAGCTTCTTGAAATTGTGATTTCGTATTCGCCAGATATCATTCTATTAGTTGAAACAGGCAACATCTCAAATATTCATCATTAATAAGGCAATAAGGCAAATCGAAATCCTTTTCATTACATTTTGGCAGAAGGATTTATAAATAAATGTGACCCTACAACATTCCCCAACTACGCAAGCAAATAGGTTAACCTGAGTACCACAGACTAGGTAATGGTTCCATAACTCACCCGAGAGAGTTCAGCTAGAGAGGAGTTCATCTCTTGGTCACTGACAGGGATGGTCTGTTTTATATCTGAATAATATCTTAAGAAGTACAATCAACA
The DNA here is from genome assembly GCA_032361065.1 of Enteromius trimaculatus. Classification (NCBI taxonomy): domain Eukaryota; kingdom Metazoa; phylum Chordata; class Actinopteri; order Cypriniformes; family Cyprinidae; genus Enteromius; species Enteromius trimaculatus. The sequence goes on along the minus strand of JAUMHP010000037.1, from coordinate 950,961 downwards.
AATATGGTGAGTAAAAGCCATTAAGCATTTGACTGCATTAATGCGAGCTAACTGAACTCACCTCTCCACCATTTGTTTGTAGCGTGGGATGTCCCGAGCATACAGGAGCTTGTTGATTGGGGAATCCTGTATGTACAACACAACGTCATTAGCAGCTGATCTCTTGATCTGGATTCTTCCCACAACCCATCTCTTTCAGCTTTATTTTGATTGGCTTACCCTGCCCAGCTTGTGGTCGGCGATAGTACAGGAGTCCATAAAGGTCTGAGCAATGACTGACAGCACAGCATCTACATTGTCAGAGGCCTGAACATCGAAGATGAACTGAGGGTTCTTCAGGATATTAATCCAGAATCTCAGTGGCAAGCTGCAAAAACAGAAAGTCGAAATACAAGTCAAAATGACCCATAACTGATGGTTTACCTTTAAAAGAATGATTTACCAACCTGTTTGTTTTCCATATGTGGATTGTCTCTGGGTCTGTGATGTTGTGCTGTGCAGCCTGGTCGTCCAACAGATCAAAGAAATATTTGACAGCCAGAGGAACCGGTCGACTGGTGCTCAGAATCACAGTGAACAGATCGTCTACGAACTTCTGCAGTGTACCCTAAAAAACAGAGCACCGGTGATGCATCTGGCCCTGTTTAAAGTGAAGTGTTACGGTGGAGTGTGTGTGGCTGTGGTACCTTCACAGACAGCAGGCGTGTGAGGTAGATCTCTGGGATGGCCTTGGCTCTCTCACGCTCTTTGTCTCTTAGACTGCCCCGTCTGTGTTTGGGTAGCTCCGCCTCTTCACTGGCCTTCACCAGGTGCCACTGCTTCACTCCTCCTTCATCTCCATCCTCCAGCATCGGCGTCTCTGAGAGAAGAAGAAAACAGTTTAGGAAAATATGAGAAGGTCTGTAATAGGCATGAGCAAACGGTTTTCTTTGGAGTAAAAAAGTCTCTTATGCTCACCAAGCCTGTTTATTTGATCAAATATGGTGAAATATTATTACAATTTAAAATAACCATTTTCTGTTAAATGCATCTTCGTGTATCTTCAGTGTTACATGTTCCTACAGAAATCATTCTAATATGCTGATTTACTGCTCAAGAAACATTTCCTGTTATTAGCAATGTTGAAAACAGTTGTGCTGCATAGTATTATTGCAGAAACCAAAATATTAAATTACTTTTTTTAGAACTATTCGTAATTTAACAAAACACAATTTAACAAAATTTATCTGTAAAATCTGTAAAGTCTACTTTTCGATAAAACAGTAAATTATATATTGTTATATTACAAATAAAAAGTAATGTAATTAATTCGATTTTTTTATGTTGAACATGGATATAACTAAAAATATATTCATATTCGTAATAAATAAATAGTTATTTCCTACTTTAAGTAAAAAAGAAAAACTTAAGTTAGTAAACTAATATATTAAAACGAACTACTAAGAAAGTTCAACTCTATACAACTATTAGTATTTATAAAACTGCATATCAACTTAATTCGACACTGATTTGTTCAGTTTTGATGTTTTTAACACTCTTGGGGAGGGGTCAATAGCTTAAAAACAAGGAAACGTACTCTCTCCTGGTATGTAATCATGGCTGTCATGATGGATTTGCTTGGATTGTCGTGACACCAGTGTAACTGTGGCTCCATCTGGGACCTGCAGGGATATAGGAGACACTTACAAATCAACACACCAAAAAAAAAAAAAACGTAAAATATACAGAATGCAAAAATTCACTCCGCAAAATGAAGTCATTAGATTGAGGTACAACTAAAGAGACCTTGTAGTGTTGTAAGGTGTTGAGGCGTTTCCAGGATCCCTGAACCACTGATGTCAAGTCCTGATCCGACAAGATCAGATGACCCGCCATTCCCGCCCTCCACTCTATAAAACACAGGATTACAGGAACTTCAAAAAATATATATATATATTTTACATATTTAAAAATAAAATAAATATGTATTATTCTTTATTATCTTTGTTATTTTTATTTATTTATTTTTTATAAATCTTTATTTTATTTGATTTTAAATAAGTGACTAAATATCTAATTAAATATATTTTTTATTTGTATATATTTATATATTATTTTATATTATTCATTTTTATATATTTTCAAGTAACAAATATACAGTAACTATGCATATAAATATACTTTTCTTTTAATAATTAGCTTGGTGCATCTCTTACCCAGATGCACACAGTCAGCGGAGGGTCTCTGGGAGTATGTCGTGCCCTTCAGTGAATGCTCCAGAATCTTCTCCTTCACCTGTGTGATGGTGTCACAGTCCAGCACTTTAGTAGGGACCGTCTGAGACTCACCGGCACCTGCGCTGCTCACCAGAACATTCAGAGTCTACAGGACAACATGGAGGGAAAAAAAAAATCAAGTGCAAATGAATTATACGATTTTAAAACTATGCCACTGAGCAAAAAAACGACAACAAAATATTAACCTTTTTTTTATCTAGATTATAAATGACGTTTTAGTATAAAGTTAATTCCTGCATCAGAGTAGAGAGTGTGAGTCTCACCAGTGTGCGGTACTCCACATCTTCCCGCAGCAGCCGGTTGTCGTTGAGTGTGTATTTGGCTTTGCCTGTAACAGCATCTACTGGGCCTTTATCCACCTGGTGCTTTATGGCTCTGAACAGCATGTAGAACGCCTCACCTGCTGTATCCTGCCATATGACAAACAAAAATGGTTTACTAGATATACAAATACATAAATGTGAAATATTACATGCAGAGCTATGCAAATATCAACATTAAGGCAAAATATGTGGATGTGTTCGGTAACTTCAGCCAAGAACTTTCATTACAATGCATCCTTATTTTGATCACCTCAATGATTTAAAGCCCCAAGAGCTACTTGTGATACTTTAGGCTTTATAGGGTTAAAGATGACCTTCTGTGTGAAATTTACATTGTTCATTTATTAAGCTGCAATATAAGTGACTACAAGTACTGTGACTAGAACAGTCTCTCATCCATTACATTATCATTTCCTGAGTCCTTGTGAACCAAACCCCAAGCAAAACAAGTGTCACTCACCCTGAGGAAGGTGTAAAGACATATGGACATCCAGTTAGTCAACAGCTTCTCCACCACAGACTCGGTCCTACAACACCGGAGATTTCCACTCAGAATCAACGAGGCCACAATCATCAACAGTGTTTTTAATTCAAACCCAACAGACTCATCACCACTGACCTGCGCAGCATGAGTTTGGGGTTTTTAGTGGTATACTGCTCCACCAGGTGACTCAGCAGAGTTTTTAAGATGTCTGTGAAATACTCCAGCTTGCCGTGCAGCGCCACCGTGAGGAGGGAGGCCACATACGCCCTGTCCCTCGGAGAGAAGGTCCGCTGAGCTTCCAGGGTGTGGATGAACTGTAGAGAAGTATACAATATATAGTATAATAAACCTTAATGGTGCATAAATAGTTTGGTTGTCTGAATATTTTTTTTCTGTCAGTCACCTTGGTGAGGAAGAGTTTGCTGTTCAATAGGTTAGAGAGCTGAACCAGGCCTTGCTCGACTGTGGCCCGGCGGCAGGCGGGAACGTCAAGGTCCCGTCTCAGAGGAGACTCGCGGTGACCAGGGAAGAAAATCCTTTCTGAGTATTTACGATAATCCAGGACTGGAATCCCAGAGCCCATAAGATCACTGGACACATCCATCATCTCAGTCATCAGGTCTGCACATAACACACACACGGTTTATTATCAGGCATTTCAAGCATGAGACTGGCTGATGTTTAAGTGTGAGTGTCTGACCTGTGAATTCCTTTTTACAGCGGTCTCGGACACTCGTCTCCAAATTCTCCAGCTGGATCTGGACTTTCTTATAGTCTCTTAGTGCTTGCTTGCTTTTCCTCCTGTTAAACACACACACAAACAAATGAAATATAATAATATATATATTTAAGTAAATTAAATTATATATATTTTTTAATTTCCTTTAATATAATTGTAAAGAAATCTAGTTATGTACAATGATGTTAAAGGGTTATATTATATTTCAGGGCTTTGAATTCTAGAGTTATAGTGATTAAATGCTTTGTTCTGCTTGTATACATCTGTCTTATAATGATTGTAATTTCAGTAATTAATAAATATCTAAAAATAACATAATATAATATAACAATAAAACATTCACTAATTTTACTAGGTTTCCCAGACCTTTGGTCCCAATGCATGTCTAAAATGAGTATTAAACTGTATAATCTGTATGGATATACCTGTATATGAGTACGATAACCAGCACTATAAGAGCCACGATGGAGGCTCCCACCCCGACTCCCACTTGGGCCTCCAGAGGAAAGGCAGCCGGGCCCTGAGAATCATACTGCACCCGTCCCAGAGAAAAGTTCAGATTCCCCATCTTCACCTACACAAACACACACAAAAACTGCTTTCTGTATTGCATCATTGGGGAACATCCCAAACACAAGACAGCTCAGATATAGAGTGGCGTACAGTGAACTCTGGGAGGGTGTCGCCGGCCTCTCGTTTCTTGGTGGCAGTCACTGGCGGCTGTTGTGGCGGAGGCTCACAGTACAAGTGGTTTCTGGTTAGAGTCTTCACAGCACACTCTCCATCACCAATCAGAGCAACCACCTCATCCTTAGACATGGCCAGGTCCAGATTCTCCCCCTAGAAGCCAAATTCAGACAAAGAGCTTGCCATTTTTGTAGCAATTCGAGTGTATAACAAAATAATCTGCTGTGAATGAATACACAGGGGCATGGACGTAAATCCCAGGGGGAAAGGAAGGACATGTTTCCCCCTACGAGGGCATAGTGCACTGTAACTAGCCAAAGCCGTTTCCCATGCACTGTTTTATTTATGGCGACTTGGCATAATATGCATGCGCGGTGGATAAGACAAATTACTCAAATGTAAACAACATAACAAACATTGCAATAAATAGTTTTGAAGAAAAAAAAAATCAGTGTTTTCATTGAACCAGAGAAAAACTTTAATAACCATATTTACACAGTCTCCATGCTACAATAATAATGTGACTATTATTTGTGTCTCCTTCAAATCACAATCGCTTGTGAAAAAAATTCTGTTTATTGCCCAGCCCCCCCCCCTCCCCCATACCATAATACACTTCATTGTAATATTTTTATTTTTATTAAATAAAATGCTTTTTGTAATTGTATGTAATTGTAAAGAAAGAAATATATGTACTTATTATGGTTTTACTAATCATAAAATGTAATAAAATATAATACTTGCTGCTGATGAAGTCTGGTTTCTGGGTCATATATTTTAATTGAGATACTATTACAGTTTTTTATTACACTGAATTGGCTTTAATAAAAATTTTTCCATTTCCATTTGACTTAGTTATTGTTAATTTAGTTAATTAGTTAATTTAGTTAATAATGGTTCTAAATGCTGTTGTCATGTTAATTATGTTAATATATTTAATTAGATTAAAATAACTAGATTTGAGTAAAAAACGAGGTTGGTGTTATTGTTTTCATATACTGTAATATAATCTAATATAATCTAATATAATAATAAAATAATATAATTTAAGTAATATGAACTATTATTCGTTTTTTTTTTTTAACACAAAAACATTAGTTTTTGATATGTTCAGTGAATTAATATATAGTTGAGAAGGACCTGACCTCTACAGAGATGATGCTGCCGGGTTTGTGTCTGAAGGGTTTGCTGGGGTCGTGTTGATTGAGGCTATGAAGAACAGGATTGGGCTCATAACTGAAGGGGCTGCCGCTGACCGCCTCAAACTGGAAGTGGAGGTTATCCAGGAGGAAATGTACTCTGACGGCAGCACGCAGGGCCTCAGGCCCCACCTCTGGAGTGGGACAGAGGATCAGAGTCGAGCTGTTTACAGTGCAGTGCTCCTCCACCTGATCAGGAACAGGACACGGGGACACAGACTGTGTTACAGTAACTGACAAGTGAATACTTAACAGTGTGTTTAATGCTGTGAGAAAGCACAAGCACAGACTCACTTGTGTGAACTCTACCTGTTTGACGACACAGAGACTATCTTCAGGACAGCTGGGCTCTGGGACAATCCGCCGAGCTCTTCTGAGGAGACTGTAATCCACATCGCTCCTCTTCCTCCTCCTCCTCTTCCTCTTCTGTGAGTGTGACTCCAGAGGGGTCAGGGTCACGCGGATACGAGGCTCCTGCACCACGTCCAGATGCTGGCCGGACACTCGAATGATACGACCCCCGCTTAGACAAACATAGATGATGGTTAATAACACATTTTTTATTTCCAAATCACAAAAGTCTTTTGCAAATTGGTAAAACCATGCATGTGTCTAATTCATTACATTACTAAAACTTTAATACTTTATAAATACGTTCAACGTAAAACCCTGGGTTTTTAAAGTGATGACAGATATATATATATATTTTTTACTTTTGAAATAAAGTTGCAACACATTAGTTACATACCCTGTTTTATTTTGTTTTAATTTTTTGTGTTTAATTTTGAGAACAATAAGACAATTTATAGACAAAAATCTGACATCAACAGAAAAAACTTATATAAACATATGGCTATATGATAAAGTAAGTAGCAATAATACTAGATTAAAAAAATTACATTGGCAAAATGTACACACACACACACACATATATATATATATATACACACATATCTATTATAAATTAATAAATAAAAATCTTTAAAACAAGATTACTTTTTTTTTTTTAGAAGACGCAGTTGTACAAATATAACGTTACTTACCTGAGATAACTTTTGAAGCTTTTTTATGTAATAAAAACACAATAGGCTACAGTATTTCCCTGACATAAGACAAACAGTTTTGAACAACAAAAACAAAAAAATAAATAAATAAAAATAAAATGTAATAAAATAAAACAAGATGACTTTTTTAGTTGTGTAAGATTTGTTTTCAGAAAAAATACTATTCTGAATTTATTGGTAAAATGTTGTTTTCTTATTTGAAGCATAAATTAACTAAATTACCCTTTATTATTACTATTACTAATATTATTTATAAAGAAATGAACACAATTTTGTAAAACAAAATAAATAAATAAAATAAGTTCTTCAGAATACCTGTCATGCTCCTTACCTGATGAAGCTTTTGTAGGGAGCAGCATGGGTTACGTTGGGGTCTGGGGTGTAATGATAGAGGACTTCCTGTAGATGGCGCTCAGCTCTACCGAAGCGAACCGTAACGCCGCTCTCTCCGGTTCTGTTACTCCCTCCGGTCACACACTCAGCACGTTCATTGTTGTACTGCTCCGGAGAACTGTTAACACACACACACGCGCGCTGTATTAAAACTCTACACAATCTAACTAGTGTTACCAAATATGAACAGTCACCCTGTGTAATTTATGGAGTATATTATATTCATGAATTGATATTTTTAGGACACAGCTCACTGTTTTAGATCTACAAAGACTTGACAGAAGGATGATGAATTATTCATAACATAATCAGCTGACATGAGATGAGCTGTAGAGATGATATCATAATGAGATTTACTGATGACTTCTGTCCGACTGGACGGCTGTAGAGGACGGTGCTCCACACAGTCACTTACATGTGACATGGGACTCCACCAATCAAAATGCTGATCTCATTGGAACGGCCCGTCAGAAGGTTCTGTCCCGTGATGGTGAGTGATGTGCCTCCTGACATTGGGCCTTTCAGTGGAGACACTCCCAATAACACTGGGTCCTTGAGTTTAAGAAAACAAAACACGCACAAACACACACACACACACACACACACACACACACACACATTACAAACACTGCCTTATACATGTGTGCTGTTAAATCAATGACCTCAGCCTTGAATAATATAGTAAACTTATCTAAAAAGACTTGAAATAAGATATATTTGCATTACTGAATTGTATATGATTTTTACATTATAAAATATATTTTTAATACTTTAATACTTCCACTATATTTAAAGCTTTTGTGTATAATGCATTATAAAGGGTTACTTAAGGGGTAATGAATTATAATTATTCATAATGTGCATTCATTATATCTTACATGCAATAAACTAAGCGCTATAATGTGTTAATTGTGGTTACAATTATTCATGAGATACAGTGCATTATGAGGTGCATTTATAATGCATTACACATAAAGGGTTACCATTTGTTAAAAAATCTTGTTTTAACCATAAAAGCTTATTATAGTTCCTTTTATTATTATCCTATTAACCTATACACTACTACACACCATTAATAACACTTAAATAATAGCCCTTAAATAATACATAATATTTTGGTTGTGTTTTCCAGTACAAATGTCTAAAAATCATTCAAATAGGATGCATTTACTTCATTAAATTGTGTAAGATTTACAGATTCTTAAAAATATATTTAAGAACATTTATTAAAATTAACTCCATTAGCAAATTGCTCACTTTATTTCATTTTTCAATTCCTTTTTTCCCCTCTTCCTCAATTTGTGTGGTATTAAAATATATATATAAATATAATAAAAATACTAAATACTTTGGTCTTGTTTTCCAGAAAAAATATCTAAAAAGCTCAAATTAAATACACTTTATTGAACTGTTTAAGACTTAAAAGTATTTAATAACATTTATTTTTTACATTTTCACTCCATTGACATTTTTATCAAGCATAAATTGAAGCTATATTTCCTTTTTCATGTCTTTTAAAATGAAAATAAATGTTAAAATATACACTCTGAAAACAAAGATCAGTACCTTTCACAAAACAGTGAAAAATATATCAAGTTTTAAGTATTCTAATGCAAAAACACTTAAAGAAAGTCATTCTGCAGTGTACAAAGTTGGCCAAACACCTCCCTGCCTTTAAATAAATACAGAATGAATTCCTTGCATGTTATTCATTCTGGCTAAACCGTTTTTATCCCTTTCGTGTCCCGTTGGATTAATGGTTACCTGGTAACGAAAGCGCTGGGCAGACTGCCCGATTCCGACGCCTTTAACCTGCACCGAAACATGCCCGCTCTGCTCCCCTGCACTCGCTGTGGTCTCACAAACAATACTAACAGACACACAAAGAGACCTCCCATTAATCAGTGCACTGGGTCAATACTCTTCATCCCACTGTGGAGCTGAATTGCTTGAAGCCAATTATACAGTGTCATTAACGAGCTGCATTAATATCCAGCCCGCCCTCTCTAGTCTGACAGTGCTGTCTGATGTACCTGGAGGACACCTCGTATCTGTCGGGGATGACCGTGCAGGGAACTCCGGACACAGTCACAGAGTGCTGGATGTCTTCAGCTCTCTGACCCAGATTAGAGCCGGACACTGTGAGCACTGTGCCGCCCTCCACTGGACCAGAAAGAGGCTCAATCTGCAATAAAGCACAAGATCAGTCATGAAGCTACCATCCCATGCATTTCTATTTAATTAGAGCAGTGAAACACTGTACTATTGATCAAACCAAGGCTACATTTTTTTATTAAAATCCAGGAAAACTGTAATATTGTGAAATATTATTACAATTTCAAACAGCTGTTTTCTATGTGAATATATTTTTAAAATGTAATGTATTCCTGTGATCATTACTCCAGTGTCATGTGATCACTGATAAATCGTTCTAATATGCTGGATTTACTGCTTTAGAATTATGATTTTCAGATTATTATCAATGTTAAAAAACACTTGTGCTGCTTAATATTTTTGTGTAAACTATGATACAGTTTCCCATGATTCTATGATAAACAGAAAGTTTAAAAGAAATAGGAATCTTTACTGAAAAATGTCAAAAATCACACTATATTTCCTTTATTTTCTTGTTTCCTTTAATTCATTTTATAACACTGATTAAAGCCCCAGAAAAAATATACATTTACAATATTTGAATTGCATGAGACTTGCACGACTATTAATAACTTTTATTTTTTTTATCTAAATGGCAAATGTTTTTTCTTTTACCAAATAAATTTTTGAAATGAAAAACTAAAATTTACATCTATATCCTAAAACAAAAACTTTCACATTTTTTCTTAGTTTTAAGAAAATTATTCAGTGTAAAAAGTCCTTGCATTTAAAAAGTAAGTTTAAAACAACAGCATTTATTTAAAATAGAAATATTGTACAATGCTAAATGTCAATACTGTTACATTGGATCACCGTAACGCCTCCTTGCTAAACAAAGTATTATTTACTTTATGTATTAATGTTTATATCACACAATTATAACGCAGCTTATCCTGGCAGGATTATTCCAAGTTCTTAAAAGGACAGTTCACACTAAAACAAACAACCAAAGATCTACTTTAATACAGAATACAGAATGAGGTCAAGGAGTTTATGACAGAATTTTTGGGTGAATTGTGACTTTAAGTATAATATTAATGGCTGACACAAAGCTGAAGTAATCCCTCACCGTGTGTATGTGAGGAGCAGGACAGGTGTCTTGGACGTGCTCGGCGCAGGAGCTCTTGTAGACGCAGCTGGAGTGAGAGCCTTCACACCACACACACTCGTACCGGTGATCGGCTGTGTGACAGCGACTGCAGTCGGACCGGCCCACCGAGCAGTTATACAGCCCCACTACACACACAAAACACACAAGTGACACTAACAGAGTACAACACACGCAAAACCTCAGTAAACCACGGGTGACGTACCGTGCAGGTCTTCTGGGTAATCTATCTGGAAAGAGTCCCTCCTCCTGACTGAGATCATGCTCCTGTATTCCTCCACGGCAGCCGAGTAAGAGTACTTTGAAACCGAGATGCAATCACAACCATTTTAAACACCCATAAAATTTTACAGGCACTTTCAGAGTGTAACAGTTATTTATATGTAGGTCACAACCAGTTTTTATGGATGATACATAATACCACACCACAGAGATGTGCTAGCAGCAAAATTACTGTTAAATTACATTATGGTTCAATATAATAAAAGTAAAGTTATTGTGTTTCAGCTAGTTGCTAAGGCAACATTTCACATTTTCATTTAATATAGCTTGATGTAACAAAATAAGCTAAATCTAACCATATATATAAACTGCTCAAGAAATAGAGGGAACACTAAAATAAAGGTAACACATCCTAGATCTGAATGAATAATACATTCTTATTAAATACTTTGTTCTTAACATAATTGAATGGCAGTTCGATTTCACAGTTTGATTCGAGTTACATTGTGTTGTTTAAGTATTCCCTTTATTTTTTGGAGCAGTATATATATAGTTCATTTTTTCCCTCATTAATGTACACACAGCACCCCATATTGACAGAAAAACACAGAATTGTTGACATTTTTGCA
>JAUMHP010000037.1:924115-939583 GCA_032361065.1 Enteromius trimaculatus | reverse complement strand
AATAACATTAACTTCTTAACAGAACTTGTGTGACTAAGTGGTAACACTTAAACCCTTATTGTAGCTTAGTTTAGCAGAGCTTTATGTTTATTACATCTTAAAATAATAATAAGGGTGCATGTTCTTTTGATTTTAAAAAAAAACCTCAAGCACATTTTTGTCTAATTTCAGAGAGGAAAAACGGAGCCACTTGTAATAACAAACTTCTTAAAGGAATCCAGTCACTGAACCACACTCTAGACTAGGAGGAGTGTGATTGGCCGAAGGGAGGGGCATTGGGGGAGGGAACAGTTTGTTCATAAAGCCTGAGAGTGTCCCTCATGTACTGTGCACTCTTCTGGCTGCCTTACTGAGCTTTACCTCTCTCCAGGCCTTCAATCACTCATCTGTTCAGTCACTTCAGCGACTATGAGTTTGAGAACAAGCTACAGTGTGCGTTCCTCCACCTCCCAGGTGCCGGTGTCGCAGATGTCCCAGATGTCCATCAAGCGAACCACCAACGTGCCGACTTACCGGGCTGCGAGCATCTACGCCGGCGCTGGAGGTCATGGAACCCGAATCTCTAGTGCCTCCTACTCAGGTGTGCGCAGTGGAGTCGGACTTCCCTCAATGTCCAGCTCCATCCAAGTGAGTGCCACTGGAGCCACAGGTGAGATCATGGGCAATGAGAAGATGGCCATGCAGAACTTGAATGACCGTCTGGCCTCCTACCTGGAGAAAGTGAGGACCCTGGAGCAGGCCAACAGCAAGCTGGAGCTGAAGATCCGCGAGGCCCTGGAGAAGAGAGGCCCTGATGTGCACGACTACAGCCGCTTCCAGCCCATCGTCGATGATCTGCGCAAAAAGGTGAGTTTGAATGAGCTTGAATGGGAGAAGAAAATTTATGGCATCTATAAAGAACTTAATGTGACAGTCTAATTGTCCTGTTTTGTGTTTATTAACAGTCTAGTGGACATTTATTGGGTTTCAGGACAGAAACTAACAAAACAGAAAGATTTCTTTGTCATTTAAAGCTTAAAGGGCTGAATGAGAGTTTCCTGATGGCCAGCACCGATAGGCAGAGAACCAAAAAATAAGCCATGGGTGAAACTAAAACAGTGTGAAGGCATGGGGGAGGGAGGCTCAGTCTCTGCGGGACTTCAGTCGTAACTTTTGCTTACAGACGGTATTCAGATGATTAAGCATTTCCATCCTGTATTTATTCTTGTCCTGTTACACACCCAGATGCTTGCTTATTCCCAGTGTATGGAAACTCTGGGATCTGTGAAGTTTTAGCGTCTGCCTGTGTCACGGAAAGTCTAGAGGGTTCAGACAGTGCAAAATATGACCAGCTGTGAGACTTCATTTATAGCTAGTATTGTCCTGTTCTACATTTTCTGGAAAAGAAGTTCATAAAGTAGATAAAATACTGATTAGAATCTGTTTCACACCAACTGTATCTCCAAGCTGTACTTTAAAGCTAATATGTCACTGATAACCAGACAGTGTTATCAGAATAATTGATTTTTCATTCATCAATGCTGCGCGGTAAAGTGACAGGTCATTTAAATTAAAGAATTAAAGTCCTATTCATCAGGGTTTCTTACAGTCACAAAAGTAAAAGGGATTAGCCATGAGATTAGCCTGATGAAAAGAAATTTTCTTTTTAAAATATGTAATATAGAAATATATATATGTATATATATTTTCATAAAGTAGGACTATTGTTAGTAGGCTACAGGCTACAACACCCATTAGCATATGGAAAATTGCTTAGTTATCTGGTGTCTCCACCCTTTCCATGATTCCAGGATATGCTTGCAAACATGGAAAGCATTTACAAAACAAAGCACATTAGGATAAAAAACAGGAAATCCAGCTCAACTCCTGTTCTTCCCGCTCTACAGCTTAATTTACAACCATCAGGCAGACACCAGCTGCTTTTCCAACATGTCTGTTGGTTAATGATTAACTAACAGAAATGAACTTTGTCCTCCAGTAGGTCTTATCTAAGCAAACTAAAACATAGAAGATGGTGCAGCAGCTTGGTAGACCGTGACCATGTGATATACACATAATACATCACACTTAAACATTAGGTTTTATGTGTCACAATTGCACATTATATCGTTCAGTGGTGGTTTACTGACTGTTTCCAGCAAGTGATTACTGTTTTTTGTTTGTAGATCTTCGATGCCACCACAAATAATGCTCGGCTGGTGCTCCAGATTGATAATGCCCGCCTGGCAGCTGATGACTTCAGAGTCAAGTGAGTAACAAATTTATGAACTACAACAAATATTTTGACCTTATTGGAACTTTCCTGGTTTCCTAAAAGAGCGACCCGTTGACCTCTGTTGTGCTTGCAGGTATGAATCTGAGCTGTCCATCCGCCAAGGTGTGGAGGCCGACATTGCCGGCCTGAGAAAGGTCATTGATGACACCAACCTGAACCGCATGAACCTTGAAAGCGAGATTGAGACCCTCAAGGAAGAGCTCATCTTCCTTAAGAAGAACCATGACAATGTGAGTGCACATCTGGCACATTTGGTCATTAGCACATCTGGAAACATTTGTCCACCTCATGATCCATTATGGCTGTTGCTTTAAAACTCATTTTATGGTCTCTCCACCCAACAGGAGGTAATGGAGCTTCGTAACCAGATCTCCCAGTCAGGAGTGCAGGTGGATGTTGATGCTCCTAAAGGACAGGATCTATCCCAGATCATGGAGGAGATTAGAGCTAAGTACGAGAAGATGGCCCTGAAGAACCAGGAGGAGCTGAAGACCTGGCACGAATCTCAGGTATATTCCAAAAGACAATCGTTTTGTTGAAATCGAGTCTTGTCAATACCGTCTTTTTGGGGCTAATGCAAAATTGTATGCTCTCTCCAGATCTCAGAGATTCAGGTACAAGTCACACAGAACACAGAGGCCCTCCAGGGTGCACGTACAGAAGTCAACGATCTTCGCAGGCAAATTCAGACACTGGAGATCGAGCTGGAGTCACAGAAGAACCTGGTGAGTTTGTTTATTTGGAGACATTGCCCTTTTCCATCTGGCCTTTTTTAATAAACGTTATTTTGTCTCAGTGAAGTTTACTTAAACGTTTGGTTCTTTTTGTTTAATTTTTTAGAAAGGATCACTGGAGGCCACTCTGCGGGACACAGAAATGCGCTACAACATGGAGATCGAGAGTCTCAACGGCTTCCTCCTGCAACTTGAGTCCGAGCTCACACAATTGCGCAGCAACATCCAGCAGCAGACGCAGGAGTACGAGGCTCTGCTGAACATCAAGATGAAGCTGGAGGCAGAAATTGCCACCTACAGGAGACTTCTGGATGGCGGAGACTTCAAGTAATTTTTTTTTAAGCATATCAAGATTTTTCACAGCATTTCAGCATTTGTGTAGATATGTAAAACTTTGTGGCTAGGTTTGCTAGAGCATTTGTTTTTATGTGGTGGCTAACAGGTTTTTTTTCCCCCCCATGCAGGCTCCAGGATGCTCTTGAAGAGCAAAAGAAGGTGAAAGTGATGACGGTCACACAAACGCTGGTGGATGGAAAGGTGGTGTCTTCAAGCACAGAAACCAAGGAGAGGAAACTTTGAACATCATGTTTCAGATCAACTTTCCACAACACGTCAGAAAAAACCTCATGGGTCAATGCTTAAATGATCTAAAGTCATGCTGGGCTTTACACATTAGATATTTATTTTGTCCAAAGTGCCTTATTGTAAGTGTCTCGGAGCGTATATGCAAAGAGATTTTAACTAGCACATTTCAACACTAACTTAAAAATTGTAACAAATTTGAAACATTCTAATGACCACAACCAAAAAAACTAAAGGTCACAGAACACTATTGAAGCTTTATTAAATATTTTTGTAACGACAATGATTTTTTTATGATCATCAATTGTCCCATTTTGTTTTTATGTTGTGTTGTTGTAATCATGTCTTGTCATCTTGAAATAAAAGACATTTTCATCAAAACTTTGCATTGTCTTTGCTTTATCAAAATTATTTGACAATTTCATCTGTCTGATCAAAAGTACTGTGATTAGTGAAAGTCATTCATAGATATTGTGATAACAGAAAAAGAGAGCTTCACTTTGGTAATGTGTTCTTGCAGACAGCATTCAAAGAGCTTACAATGTTGTATGAATGTAACAATTTTACACAGGTTGTCCATGTTAACACTTATAAAAACTTAGTTTATCTATCAAAATACTCGAAAAGACATAGTGCTTAAAAAGTATCATCAGAGGTCATGTGTGTAGGGTATAGTTCACCAAAAACCGAAAATAATACACTATCATTTACTGTGCACTCTCAGAAATTAAGGTATAATATCTGTCACTGGGGCAGAACCTTTTTAAAAGGTACACTTTTGTACCTATTAGGATTAAATATGTAAAATTTAAGGTACCAGAATGGACAATTTAGGTAGTTTAGGTACAAACATGTAACTTTTAAAAGTGACAGCTTTTGTACCTTTTTTTCTGATGAATTTCAAATTTCTGCAAACACACAAGAAGATACTTAAACAATGTTTCAAATGTGTTTGTCCACTCAATTAATTTCCAAAAAAGTGCCAAAAATAGCACAGTTGAGTCCAAAGTTTCCTATAGCTCACAAATATGAGGGATCCCAAAATATAACCCTGTGGAACCTCAGACTTGCATTGTCTTCAGACAAAATAAACTAACAAACACTTTGCATTTCTCTAAATATCTTTTTTTTTTTTTTTGGTGTCCTACATGAAAAGATTCATACACGTTTTATTACCCAGTTAATACTACCATAATACTAAGCAGTGGTTGGGGTGTGAAGTCCAAAGTCTAAAGATAATAGAAATGTGTCAACTACTTACATACTGCAAATCCATAAAAATCTCATACCTCTCAAAGCCAGCAGTTGCATCTGATCTCATTTTTGTTAAAGATCTGTTCTCTGCAGAAAACTGATCAAAATGCAAAACTTCAGCGTACAGAACAAAAGAATATATAGAACATCCTCAGAGGACCTCAGCATGCCAAGACCCATATTTTACTCTTGGAGAAGTGCTGGGAATAGGGGTTACTATTCGAAGGACATGTTTGGATCTACCACTGGTCAAACGGGGGTTGTTGGAAATGTTGGAAATGAGAAGGTTACCATGCAAATCCTGAATGAACGTCTCGCTTCCTACCTGGAGAAAGTTAGAAGCTTGGAGAAGGCCAACAGTGAGCTGGAGTTGAAAATCCATCAGATTCTGGAGAAAAAAGATCCAGACACCAAGGACTACAGTCGCTACCAAGTCACCCTTGAAAAAATACGCAAAGAGGTATTTTTAGTCGTCTGGAATATTAGTTTCTAACAATTTTGTCCTGTGTAATAAAATAATTATAGTCCAGTGACATCCACAACATTTTTCATAGAAATGTAGCACCTGCTAACCTTAAATTCTGATTTTGCTTTAACTTTATTAGACATTAATGCTTGCACATTGCTATAGTGTGAATTTGGGTGTAATGCATTGATTGCAGGTTCAAAGTAAGAATGACTAAAAAACTGGACTTTGAACATGCCCTTTAGTAAGAAATAATTAATTATTGAGAAGCCTCTTTATAGAGGCTTCTTTATAGTTCCCTTAGACAATAAACTAACGATAGACTTTAATGTAACTTTTTTTGGTTATGTCCATTTCTATAGATCCTGGAGATGGTAATGAGCAATGCAAAAGTGAGTCTTCAAATTGACATTGCCAAGTTGGCTACTGATGACTTTAGGGTCAAGTAAGTTGGCTTTAAAGACTCAATGAAATCAGTGTATGTTTTGTTGGATTTATTCCATGTCTGTTACCTTTGAGCCCATCCATATGTAAAGAACTACACACAAATGTGCACGCTGGACAATATACACTTGTTGCAGATATATACATTTAAAATAGAGTCTTTAATTTCCAGGAAAATGAACCGAACATATTGGCAATTTATTTTGAATCAAATTTTTGTCCTGTGACTAAACACCACCCTGACCCCCCTTAATGCAACATGCCACTTACTAGCAATATTATGAAACAATAATTCCCATTAATGTAACGTGTCTATAGGTATGAAAATGAGCTACAGCTAAGACAGTATGTTGAAGCAGACATAAATGCATTGAGAAAGATGATGGATGACATCAATGTGGCACAACTGCATCTAGAAAATAATGTTGAAGGATTGAAAGCGGAGCTTATCGGGTTAAAGAAACAACATCAAATGGTAAATGCATTTAATTATACTGCACATCAACAAACAATTATATCAAATTACAAAAAATCAGAGTTCAGTAGTTCACAAACAGAAGAGTACCCAATATATAACCCTGTGGAACCTCAATTTTTAGGAAGTGTCAGAAATAGTTAGTCAAATCACCCAGTCAGGAGTCCAGGTGGATGTTGATGCTCCCGAAGGACAGGACCTGGCAAAGATCATGGAGGACATGAGAGCCAATTATGAAAAGATTGTCCTAAAGAACCAGGAGGAACTGAAAACTTGGCATGAATCCAAAGTGAGGCATAATTTCTCTTTGCATATTTGACAAATTATTTATGTTTAAAATACAACAGAGAATTTATTTTATTTCTTTTCTTACACAGATCACTGTTGTACAGGTCCAAGTGACCGAGAATGCAGAAGCACTGAAAGAGGCCAAAACACAAGCCAGTGTGAGCTGTAGGCAGACGCAGCTTTTGGAAACAGAGCTGCAGTCTCTGATTGGAAATGTAAGGGATTCTGCCTGGACACCTTGATGCAGCCACTTTTGAACATTTCTCAGAAGCATTCATTTATTTATTTTTGACTTTTCCTACAGAGAGCATCTATGGAAGAAGCCCTTAATGAAACAAAGTTGCGATATGGGATGCAGGTGGAGCAATACAATGGCATAATTTTGCTGAGAGAATCTGAGCTTAAACAGCTGCGTGCCGACATTCAGAATCAGACACTGGAGTATCAGGCCCTGTTCAACATCAAGATGGAGCTTGAAGCTGAGATAGCGACCTACAGGAGACTTCTGGATGGAGAAGAACAAAAGTGAGCTTTATACTCTTTGTATGATACATTTTGAACATGCCTGTTTGTTCCTTAGAAAATGTATCTTGATGTTAATAAAATATTTTACAGATTAGAGAAAGAATCCATCAAGACAACAAAAGAATCCATCACGACAACTGTCACAGAGACACTAGTGGATGGAAAAATCGTGTCCTCCAGCTCGAGTACTATCAAAAAGTGATATAAAAAAACATGAGATCATTACTGTTTGCAACAGAACAAGCCAATATCTAAAAAAAACCTTATAAATATTTAAAATAAAATGAAATCTTTAATCTTTAAGTGTTTTCTTTGAATCAGAATATGAATACGCTGTTGGAAAGCACCACTCTCTTAACTCAGTGTATCTCTACTCAAACTTTGTTGTTTTAGCGATGTCAAAGTTTCATTTTCATGTTATGACGAACTGGACCCTTAAACATTTTCAGCATGTCATCAAAGTAAAACGAAACAGTAAGTGGTGTCTGATTTCACAAAAAACATTCCAAGAGTCATTTATAATGAAAGAGAAAGAGGGAAAAAAGGACAACTTACAATAAACCTACCCACAATAAATATACTGTATAAACTAAGCTGCCTTTTCCTGATATGTCTTTTTGTGGTTAATCGCACTAATCTTAGAAGTTTTTTTTCTAGTAAGGTGTTTACCGAGTGATTACCCTTATCTTTTTGGAGTGAACACTTGACAAGCAATCATTCCTGGAAATTGAAATCTGTCAAACTAAACAATATTAATTCTTGGAACCTACTGTATCAGCATTTAGCTCCAAGGCATGATGGGTCAGATTTCTTGGGGAGAGATTTAGAAGAAACACAAAAAACAACTGTGATGTGTTCAGCATTTAGGCCTGAAGGCTCATCCATTGGAATCCAATCCAATTATTGGACTATCCATGCATTTCTTTAAAGTTTTTCTAGTTAGCAGAATGGTATTACCAATATGTGTGGTACTGGTAACCGAGGTTTCATGTCAAGTTCTCTTATTTTTAAGTTAAATACCAACTTTTTTGGACATGTTAGGATAAGTTTTATATAGATATATAGAGGCGAACCCTGTGAACTGATCTGAGAATGAAAAGACTAAGTGGCAGTGAACAGGGACTAAGTATAGAATGTTCCACTGTGGGCCTGTAAAAGCGGGAATTTGCGGCTAACTGTGAAGCACTGTTTCCACTCCAATCCTCCTTCGTCACGGCTGGAGAAGCCTATTCAGAGGAAAAGGCGGTTGGTTTGCAGTTGACGATGTCAACGCAGGATGGAAAAGTGGAGCTGGACTGCAAAATGATCCGCGCAGGCCAAAATGACCTAGATGAAGTTTCTGTGGCGTTATAAAGTATACAAGAGTTCCTTCAAATTTGCTTCAATAGAGTACTAATAAGCTGTCCAAGCCTTTAAACCAAAATCTAGAGTTCTAGAAATATTCAGCTTAATTCACATGCTCAGAGTTGGAAGTAATTCTTTGTACTTCAATGCACTGATGTCCTTCTTTTCAATGTCTTATTAAATAGATGAAAGAAAAAGACTTAGCTAAGGTCACATGCTATGACAAGAATCCCACTTTGTCCTGCCCACACAAACTCATTTATATTCTGTCCAGACAGTTACACAAAACGCTTTTGTTGCCCCTGTATTTCAGCAAAACAGCAACTGAGAAATACGGTATATGATCAAAGCTGGTACAGTTACTATAGACGTATACTTGAGTGTGTTCAAATCTTGGTACAGTCTCATGATTTAGCGTTTTTCTTTTTCCCTTTTGCATTAGTCATTTTAATTGGACATCATCTGTTTTCCCAGTATTCTGAGAAGATCCTGCATTCTTTCTGAACAGTGACTCACTACAGCACATCAATATTTGTTTTTTTATGCTTCCCAGGGTGCTTGGAATGCACGTAAATGCCCTTGTACGGGTATTTCCTATGTGCTTTACGCCCAGTGGTCACTGCAGAAAATTAGCTATTAGAAACTTGAACTACAAATTAACTGGGTAGTTTACATTTTTAAAGAAACTGGTGCTCAGCCACGTAAAACTGGGCGCTTATTTGTTGTCATGTCATTACTTTCTGATTCCTTCTTGGTAATCTAAATCAAACGTGCCAATTCATTCATTTGGTTGCTTAGGGATTTTGAGGGTTTGCAAGCTGTTTCTTACTATTCAACTTAAAAGTACCCACAGTTGTGTCTCTATGTTATTTAGTCACTAAAAATGGCTCTGGTGCTTCATTCAGTATAATTCAAATGGGATATTTTTCTCTCAGTTTCTTACCCTTAGCAAGCATCACTAATTAAAGATTTGATTTCACAAGACGAGTTATGAGATATAAGCCTGTGGCTTAAGGTTTCGACAATCTCCCATATTTGACTTTTCCTCATCCGTACTTGTACCTAGAAGAAGCTCTTGTCAAAATTATGAAAGAACACCAGGATAGAGAAAGAGTTCACAGCAGAAACAATAAAGAGAGAGTGGGTGATACGATCCTTTGAATCTCACATAACTCCCATTCCTCATGTCTGCTCTCCTCGGACAGGAGATTACCTCCAGATATCCCTCACAGGTGCGGCTTTCATAAAACCTGAGCCACTCTCCCCCTTCATGAGCATATGCTTGTTTTGTGTATTCGGGTGGGCTTTACCCCATTCTTTCTCTAAAGCAGACTTTGACGATATAACAAATCCTAAAGGTGCTATATTTATGTAAGAAATGGCCAAAACTGGTACTGCAATCACTTTCAAAATACTTTTGAGCGGCGTCTCCCCTCCTCCTCTAGAGGTTGACTAGAGGTTGCCAGATAAGCTGCAGGATCCAGGAATGTTTAGGCTGCAACGTTTTAATTTCCCAAACAGTTTATTACATTTTCAATTCGATGGCCCGCCTCCTCCGTATGCGCTAACGTTACTAACTTTGTTCAACTGTAGTGAATATTCGAAATGTCCATTTATAAATGCAAGTAAATTATGAATCTTAAACGAGAATATCCTGCTGTCAGCGATATGAGTACTTGAAATTAACATGTTTTCTTAATGCTTGTTGAACATAACAGAGACATTTACATACGGTTCCTTTAAAATCCTAAAGTACAGCTACAATACCCAATGGTACACTTTATCTGTTTTATTGTCAAAATGGTTGATAACTTAATTTGTTACTGTGTGAAAATGGCAAATTACAAATAGTTATTTGGAAAGTTTCTCGACTATCTTTGCAGTTTTGGGAGTTTGATTTGAAGGCAGCATTGCATCCCGACAGTTTTTAGTAGTTTTGGTACATCAGTGTTTATGTTACTGACCAAGACCTTCAATCTTCCAGAAATTTCTCTGAGCTAGTTGTATGATAAGCATCAGGTCTGAGAAGCTCGAAATCTCTAAAAGCTATTAAAGAAAGAACTAAGGTAAGAAAAAAACAACTGTTTATAGAGGACCACAAGATGGCTGTTAGATTTTCCCATGTGCGTTTAAGATTCAGAGCAGGCTATAATGCGGCAAACAGCATGCAGCCAACCATCTTGGCAACCCCCATTTTTAATTTAGGGGAAAAACCCAACGGAATTTTAACCAGCATAACCATGGCAACCAAAAACAAATCAAAACCAGACGGTGGTGACATGGAAACAAAACGTATATAGGGGAATACGAGTCAGCGTGTGCTAGTTTAGAAAGATTGAGCTCATTCAGAGAGCTATATATAAAACGTTAGTGGGAGGAGCCCTTCAGCCAAAATTACACTTCATTCGAATTACACTTCATTTTCTTGAGATTATTATACAGCACACAGTGACCACACTTGAGGGAGTTTACAACTTGAAGTGAATATAAAATCAAATCTCCTAGTTGACAGCTGCAAAACAAAATCACTGGGATAAGGAGATGTCGCCTCTTGATTTGTAATCTTGGTTATAAGCTAAATCATCAAAAGAACACAAATCTCGTTTGGCTTACAAAGAAAATCAACTGAAATATAAATTTAAAAAAACAAAAATTAAAAATGGAAATATCACAGATAATCAAAAAGAAGTGAATATATATATATATATATATATATTTTTTTTTTTTTTTTTTTTTAAGTATTCCTGATGAGTCTTTTCAAATATAAATGTTATAACTAAATATATTACAACACAGGTAACTCCAAACTTTCCTGCCCCCTATTAAGAGCCTCTATGGTGGTTACTTCTGATAAATCAGTGTTGGAACTTTATAGTTTGTTTTACCCTTGCTTCTAACAATGGAAAAAAAGGGCTGAGATTGCTGTTTTTTTACAGAAGACTTACTTTGAATGGATGTGGGGAAGTTCCAGGTGCATCAATAAAAGGGCTTCACAAAAACAGGGTTAATGAGAGGTCACTGTAAAATCAGTGTCTCAAGTGACCAATTTGACCAGCTTCCTGTCGCCATCATACAGCTGTATCGCTTTAAAAACATTTAGAAGAGCGCTGTACACTCATTGGAAGATAACTGAATGGACCATCCACATGTCTAAAATACCCCAATGTACCTACACGCCCTAAACGATAAACATGTCTTTCTTAATGTTTTGTACAGCCCAGGAAATCTCAAAATAACTAGTGGTGTTTGCCAAGGCATGCAACACTGCTTATTATAGCTCGCAATTAGGGGTTAGGCATTAAGACCAAGTCAAATTCACTTCAGAAAATATTTTTTAAATATATTTGAGATGAAAAAATATAGTTTTACAACAAATAAGATACAAAATATTCCGCTTTCCAAGCTTGTTTGCATAGCTCTCAATTCTACTTATGACCATTCAGAGAGTGAAAGAGGAGGAGGATATTTGTGCAGTTTTGCAGAAGAATGTAGGACCATAAAGGCAACAATGAGGAAGGGTTAGGAGATTTAACACATAATTTATTTCATAAGACATGACAAACTATCATACATTAGTCAAATGTCAAATCTGCTCATTTCTGCCTTCTTCCTGATCTTGTGACTAACACACTGTTATTTAATATAACACACCTTTCGATCTAAAGTTTTAAAAAGCATTAAGATTATAGCATTGCAGTCCACTACTTACACCAAATAAGATGCGGATGAGAATACTATTTTTTTAGCTGCCCATATTGATGGCGTGGTCACAGAGTTGAACTACTGACTCTGTTTAACTTACGTCATTCAAATCAATCACCCATCAAAATAAAAGCCACGGTTTGAATGGCTAGAGAAACTGACCTGGTGAACTTTAACTCCCCTTTTATTGGGACTCTATTACATAACTAAGCATGCAAGATTAGTGGTTGATCATGTTTCAATGACCGATCCTTAACCTTGCTGTACTGAAAATACTTTACGTCATTTGCTGTTCCCAGTCAAAAATGATTGCTATATTTTTAAAACTAAATATTGGATTAAATCTTAATTTAAAACAGGTCTCGTATTTCTTTTTGGAACTGAATGGTTTGGTTGTAGGCCTCATTGATCTAATATGCATCTCAGTATTAAAAAATAAAAATAAAAAAGACATTATTTGGCAATACTTATACATAACGAGTTTGGATCAAATGAGGCTACGTCTACACTAATCCGGGTAAATTTGAAAACGCTCTAAAAACTTTCTGCATCCACACTATCGTTTTAAATCGTTTGTGAAGAATTGATCATCCACACTGAAACGACTGAAAACGCTTACGTCCCTGTACTGCGCATGCGTGAAACATAAAACGATTCGGTCTGCCGTTTATTTACTTTCCGGTTCTTTGAAACATCGCGGCAAAATTTAGAGGAAAAGCATGTCGAGTTTTCTAAATGGACTAACAACGAGCTGGAGCATGTACAAACTGATATTAATCTTTAATAGGGCTGTCAAAATTGAGAGCAAACAAAACAACTGCTGTACACAGCTGTCCGCGTCTTAGTTAAATTGGTCACATGACTGCATCATATGACAAAAATGCGTCATCGTTTTTGAAAGCCCCCGTTTTCACAGTCCACACTGCGATGTCAAAACGGCGTTGTCAATTCTATCCACTTTGGAGAGCGTTTTCAAAAAGCTCAGTTTTCTTTGACAAAAACGCTGTCTCAGTGTGGACAGAAGGCCAAAACGTACAGAAAAAGGTGCGTTTTCAAACGAAAACGTATTAGTGTGGGCAAAAAGAAATGCAAACTTTGCGCTAATTGACAGACAACAAGATGAAAGATTTGAGGCCAGTTTTGCTGAACAGGGTAACTTAGCTTGAGAGTGCAATTCCAAAACAGTGACAATGAGAGGGGAAGATTCTGCGGGTGATTTGCTAACAATGCACAAATTAAAAACAAATGCCACATCTCATTTACATATCGGCCAACACAATAAAACCAAATGCAGCGCATTCTAGTTTACTAGAAGTTTTGATAGACCTGGTACTGTGTGACTGCTAGTTTAAAGGGTTTCGAGTCGTGGTGCTTTACATAAAAGGAAATAAAATAATCATAAAAAATTTCAATCTCAACAATAAAACAAGGAATTTAAAAAGTATGTTCAACCACTTATGTATGTAAGTTGTCAACGCTGTCTACTTATTAGACTAACTTAACCATTAATGTTTGTCATTCGTAAAACATCTTCCAAGCAACAGAAAAAAAAAGTTTAAATTACATTAATATTCAAAATAATGAAGTGGGTTAACTGAGTCGCAAAGTGGGACAAGGTCGGTCATACAAAGTCACTTGGCTGCAGCTAGAATAACATTAATTGTGAATTGAGATATTGAATAGTGTGATTTCGAATCACAAAGTCCACAATTTAAAATACGAGTTGCGTGTTTTGAAGTGCGGGCGTGCACAAGTGGATTTAATTCTTACACTACATGTTTTTAACATTTCCACACACTAACATAACAATATTTACAAAATGTCCTATTATTTCCTAGCCAGATTTCTCCAATTTGTATTAAAATAACAGCCTGGGTTTGGAAAGACATGAGCAGATTATGACAGATATACAATTACTGGGTTAATTATTCCAATAACATTTACATCTGGCCCCCTTCCAGTAAATATTTTGTGACATCCTTAGTGTTAATGATAAGTAACTGTTGTTTGGAGTTGCTCCTATTTCTTCAAGTGTGTTTATGTCTCACAAGTGTCCATTACACCACAGTCACCTACTTTACAAATACTTGACCCATGATAGTGGTGTTGAAACTGTGGTGTTGATAAGCTGTCAGCACATCCTCATTTCCATTTCAGGCCATTATCAGTTACTTTTGTAAATATTTATGTCCATATATCTATCATTTGTGTTTACATATGTGTCTCTCTCTTTCTCATTGGCTGCCTTTGACACCCTATGGAAAAGTTTAATGTATATCTTCAGTAAAAAAGAGATTGTGTTATCTTTACAGACTTGACCAGGGTCATCAAGTTGCATAATAGAAGAAAAGCTCTGTACGAGAGGTTACAAAAAGATATTCAGACTACACGTTAATTAGAAAATAAACTCTGGAAAGCTTTACAGCAGCCTCATGACAGAAACAAGAAGAGGATATACCAAGCAGAAGCTGTAGGTGCTTCATCTCAGAAGTTTTCTGCTTGGCTCAGAACTCCATGGAGGCGTTAGCCAAACAGCACAAGGTTAATGGTCGAACAGTTAGGATGATTCGATGCGAACAACTTCATAGTCTTCACTGGCCTCTGATCTCTTCTAGCACAGATATGACCAAAAAAGGGATTTTGGTGCTACTGCAAATCCTTCTGCTCCGCCCACAGCACTCTGAGGCAAAATTAAATAACTTACTCCTTATGGGGCACAGGGGAAGAATGCTGCAAATACAGATTGGTATTATTACGAATACTGAGGAGAGTACAAATTCCTGAAGAAAAGACAGGAAAGTATCTCCCTGTTTGGCCTGGCATGAATGTGCACAGACTCCCTCAATCTTATCTGCACAGGCATTCTGGGATGTGCAGTATGATTGAAGGAATCATTATTAAAGCAAAGATATTGGCAAGTCTCTTAGGTTTTTATCCACATTGGTTACATTAAGACAGTAGGAGATATACTGTATATACAGTGCCAGGAGTATTCATTCATCTTTTTCATGTTTTGTTATGTGGCTGCCTTATGTTAAATTGCTTTCTACACTCTTTTCTACACTCTGGGACAGTTAAAATTTAGCTCAGGAGCATTTATATTGCTTGTAGATGTTGCTACACTTCAAGTGAAGTAGACCCATTCAATATAACGAGTATAATTTGGAAAGGCACGCACACAATTAATGCTGTTAATAAAAGCTTTACCAGCTGAAAATGCATTTCAGAGCATAAACCAAGCCTGCTTGTGGAAGTAGATCTGGAGAAGAGTTCGCAAAAAAATCTATTCTATATATTTATAATTTTCTATCTTTATTCTATATTTCTTTTTTTTTGTGTATATATATATATATATATATATATATATATAATATTTATT
>JAUMHP010000037.1:890137-909387 GCA_032361065.1 Enteromius trimaculatus | reverse complement strand
CTTGAGATGGTTCTACACCTTCATTTGAGTCCAGCTGTGTTTTATTATACTGATTGGACTTGATTAGGAAAGCCACAAACCTGTCTAACATAAGACCTTACAGCTCGCAATAAGAAATAAGATTCTCTGGTCTGATGAGACCAAGATAGAATGTTTTGGCCTTTATTTCTAAGCGGTATGTGTGGAGAAAACCAGGCACTGCTCATCACCTGTCCAATTCTCCAGAGTGCTCAGGACCTCAGACTGGGCCAAAGGTTTACCTTCCAACAAGACAATGACCCTAAGCCTAAAAATTAACCAAGGAGTGACTTCACAACAACTCTGTGACTGTTCTTAATTGGCCCAGCCAGAGCCCTGACTTAAACCCAATTGAGCATCTCTGGAGAGACCTAAAAAGGGCTGTCCACCAACATTTACCATCCAACCTGACAGAACTGGAGAGGAACTGCAAGGAGGAATGGCAGAGGATTCCCAAATCCAGGTGTAAAAAACTTGTTGCATCTTTTGAAAAAACAACTCATGGCTGTATTCGATCAAAAGAGTGCTTCCACTAAATACTGAGCAAAGGGTCTGAATACTTAGGACCATGTGATATTTCAGTTCTTTTTTAATAACTCAACAAAAATGTCAACAATTCTGTGTTTTTCTGTCAATATGGGGTGCTGTGTGTACATTAATGAGGAAAAAAATTAACTTAAATGATTTTACCAAATGGCTGCAATATAAAAAAAATGTAAAACTTTAAGGGGGTCTGAATACTGTACTTTCCGGACCCACTGTATATTCTTTTTTTGTTTAAAATAAGAAGAAAACTCATACAGTGCAGATTCAAAATGACATGAGGGTTACAAAATTAAAATCTTTGGGTGAACTATCCCTTTATCATATGAAGCCTGTTGACAGTGTTTGTGTCCTAAATGTGAGACAGATGTCCCAGATCCACCGGTTCAGCTGACACTCACTGACCTGAAAGACCGCAGTGTAAGGCTCCACTGGGCGGCCGCCAGTGATCATAACAGTCCCATAACAGGTAAAACACCTCCTACAAATGTTACAGAACAAATGCAAAACGCTTCCATTAGAGTTCCCTTCATATGTAATAATAACCATTTTCAGTGCTTCTGAAGCTGATTCCTCTGAAGTCGCTTTCATGAACGATGCTCGTACTCAAACATTGCTCTACAATATTTCAAGAGGGCTCCCACTGGGGCCGAACCACAGTGTATTGAGAGTGTCTGCACTGCATATTCAATGACTGCTGCGCTCTGTTCCTATGACTAGAGTTCATCATCCAATATGAAGAGAACCACTGGGAGCCGGAGAAGTGGAAGGAGCTTCTACGGGTCGCAAGCAGCCAGTTTTCAGCCCCCGTAACGCTCTACGGCCACATTAACTACCAGTTCAGAGTCATCGCTGTCAATGCTATTGGGAGAAGCCGTCCCAGCATGCCCTCCGAAAGATATAAGACACCTCCCTGTGGTAGGGATACCTGTGATCCTTGAAGACTTTCTTTCGTAAGGTGTTACTATCTGACGACTAGACTGTCCTTGGTTCACCTTGGACTTGTTTGAAGTGTGTCTTTGTGGGGATTTACTCTGAGAAAATTATACAGATGTCTATAAAAGCTCCATAAATTTTAATGCTCTTTTAAGCGAGCGCTGCCTCAGACTATCAATGACTGCATGCTCGTCATTATGTGTGATACACATTGGCAGTGTTAGAGGGCAATGGTATTATTGACTGAGACAGATGTTAAATAATTCATATTCACATTTGTACAGCTCCCGACAGGAACCCAGAAAACATTAAGATTGAGGGTCACCTGCCACATCAGATGGACATCAGCTGGGAGGTAATAAAATGCAAACAGAATTGTCAAACAACCTTAATGCAAATGCATATATGCATGGTTTAGAAGCAAATACTCTCACACAAGGAGACCTGGGAACTAAATGCTCCTGGAGCACCTAAGAAGTCTGGTCTCTTGTAGTTTTAAAGCATTAACAACTTAATTTGCACTGGCAGTCAAGTATATGAGCAAATCTCCTTTTAGAGCCAAGTTATGCTCTATTTATGAGTCAAAATTCCTTCAGATTGCAAGTCTGAAAGAAAGCCAAGAGATGCACCACATAAACTAGGTTCCCACGCCAGATTCCGCAAACCCATCAGCAAATGTCTCTCGAACTATTCCATTCTTTCCAAATGCTCAGTAATGTTTGCAGTGCACTGACCCACTTTTGCTTTTAATCACCAGCCGCTCTTGCCTGTGGAGCACAACGGTCCCAGTCTGGAATACAAACTGAGCTACAGGCTCCTGGGTGTCGAGGACAGTTGGAAAGAACAGATGGTGAAGAGACACTCATTTGTGGTGCGAGACACCCCAACATTCGTCCCCTACGAGGTCAAGATCCAGGCTTTCAACCGTCACGGGTGGGCACCAGAGCCCAGAGTGGTGACTGGTTATTCCGGAGAAGACCGTGAGTCGAACAGCATGTTACTGCATTCATCTCACAGTCGTATGGCACTGCCACGATTAGCCAAAAATAAACACTTAAGATTATAAGATTAGTTGGGAGAGTGGTCTAATCCACTCTTCACCGGGATCAGCCATTTCTGCTGAGCTTTTACATTGTGCTTTTAGGGATCAGACACGTTCTTTGCCAAGCACTTATGTGATTATCTTTTGTTTTATTCCATTTTCATATTTTTCCATCTCATGCCCTTGTCTCTAGTCGACATTTGGCATTGTCTTGAGGATGATGCAACAGGTTGGACTGCTTTTGTCCCTGCTATTCCTGCATCACTGTAGATACACAGAAACATGGTTGCTTTGGCTGTAGGTAGATCTTGACAGTTTTTGTGCAGTTGTTGCAAAGAGCAGGGATGCAAACTTGATAATTGCTGTTTTGAATCCCAAATACTTTCAGAAAGAAAATTGTACCTTTAGGGGTGCAACAGTTTGACCCTGGAGCAGTACCCTTAAAAGGACACCTCCTTTATTCTATATAAACTATATACTTAAATTCCCATTTTAAAGCTAAATGAGGTTCTGATTTAATGCCCAATGAGTTTGCATCCCTGAAAAAGCGTTTTTTTGTGCCCACATCTCTGTAGATACAGTAGCTTTGTGTTGTATGTATCTTTTCCTGCAAACAGTCAATGTGTCATCTAATTACAGTCCATTTTTTTCCCTTGGTGGCTCTACTAGCTTCAGGAGATGGCTGTGTATGTGTAAATTTGTGAGCCTCGTTTGAGAAACATTAGCCTTAAACAGATCTGCATTCTGTTGCTTACTTCAGTGCCCTTGGTGGCTCCCGAAGACGTAGCTGTGGAGGTGTTGAACTCTACGCTGATGAAGGTCAGCTGGTCACCGGTGCCCCAAACTACCCTCAGGGGCCATCTTGGAGGACACACTGTGAGTTCCCAACCCCTCCGGTTCGGAGGTCCTGTGGTGCTGGACAAACAAGCTGTTTGCACCATTTAATACACTCCACTGTGTGTTTTCTTATTGCCCTTTTTCTCTCTCTGCCTCTATTTTCACTCTTGGTTTCTTTTCCATAAATAAATATATCTTCTCATCAACACCCTCTTTCCCTTTCTTCCGTCTCTTGCTCCCAGGTGCACTGGTGGCAAACTAAAAGTCTGTTGACCTCTAAGAGAATTCCCTCAGAGAGACAGTCTCTCACCATCCCTGGATACAGGAGTCACACCATGGTGCCGGGACTGAAGCCATTCTCTGAATATAGCCTGACTGTCAACGTCTTTAACCGGAGAGGGAATGGGCCCAGCAGCAGTCCCATCTCTTTCACAACTCCGCAGGGAGGCAAGAATGCTTTGACAGTAGACACGTTTTGAAATTCAGTGGTTTGGGCATTTGCTAGGTTCCTGTGTATATTCAGTTCAATTTTACACAGTTTGTGTTCACCCAAACATACTGCTGAACATAATATGACTAATTTACATATAAAAGTGTGAAAAGAATGACTTAATTGAAATATTGCAGTTGAACTAAATTGTAGGTGGTTATTAAATTATTTATTTATTTGCACAGAAATAATTTAAGATACATAATGAGCAGTAGCGCTTGACATCTTTCAACAGTTCCTGAGCAACCTCCTATCCTGAGAGCCACAAACTTTCAGAAAGACTCTATCACGCTGGTGTGGGCGCCTCCGCATGAAACCAATGGCTTTCTCACGGGATACTTGCTGCAATATCAGACAGGTATGACTCTCACATGTTACATCATCTGAATTTTACATAATCACCATTTAACTGTGCTATATTCTGGTGTATATACTTCAGGGTTAATAACATTAGTTATGTAGATGTTTTTTAAAAGATTTTTGATTTTTGCCACATTTACATATGACAAAAATATGTGAAATAATACTATGGCTTAAAATTACTGTTTGTTTTTTTCCTGTGATGGCAAAGCTGAATTTACAGCATAATTACTCCAGTCTTCAGTGTCACATGATGTTTTAGAAATCATCCTAATGCTGATTTGTTGATTTCTAATTATATCACAGGTGAAAAAAAGGTTGTTCTGCTTAAAGAAAGTGGAAATGTACTACAGCGTCTTTATTTAGATTTCCTTGATGAGCATAAAACATTGTCATGCTTAAATCTTGAATTAACAGCAATACTTTTAATAGATATGACAGTAAATCTATATTTTTAGTTACATAAAATAGGAAGAATCCCATGAAAGGTCTAGACAAGTGGTGCTGGGGAGGAGAAAGGCTGCACAGTGTTGGATCGTAATAAATAAAGTTGCGTAGACAGAAAATAGAGATTGACTTACCTGATACTCCAGAAGAATTTCTTTACTGAACTATGATTTTATTTGGAATAGAAATCATATCTGTTATTATTGACCCCACACTTTTGAACGTTTTAAATCCCTTAAAACCTAATCATTTTCTTGTTGTTCTTGTAGTTAATGAGACGGTTGGTGAGCTGAAATCTGTGAACATCAGTGCACCAGATACAACACAATGGGTCCTGCGTGATCTGCAGGAGGTGAAGTCGTATAAGTTCTACCTGAGCGCGTGCACGCAGGTGGGCTGCGGTTCAGCCATCACCGAGGAAGGAGGCACCTTCTCTGAATCGTGTAAGTGTGCCCGGCAGCAACTATAAGCAGAGTCCCGAGAGCTATAATGGATCTGGTATCAGAATCTCAATTGAAGTGCCCATGCTGAGGCGCAAACATCTGATACAAGCAAAGTTAGTTGTGTTCTAATTAGCACAGCCGCAAGGTGTTCGAAAGTGATTAAGCAGCAGTTACGGAACTCTGAGTTGCTGTTGGCAAGATCTTGTTGCATAAAGGAGAATGATTAGATTATTGCTAAAATGCAAAACTTGCAGTGATCTGATGAGCAAAAGGGTGTAATGACCAATACATTGACCAATCAATGAGGTGCCTTAATAAAAACAATTGCCTAGTGATGTGTTTTTACTTGCTGGATAACGGATTTTCATCATCCTCACAGTTTTTCTCTAGGCAACAGTTTTGTTTCTTTCTGTTATGCTCATATTCTCATACTCCATGGGTTTGTTGAAACTGAATCTGTTTTTTATCAACCAGCTCATGTTTCTCATGAACTAGCTACAATGCCCGAGCATTCATTTCCTGATGTTTCTACAGTCTCAGCTGAAACTTGGACAGAGAGCTGTATGTACAGTATAACATACTGTAGTTGCTTATATAGCAGTAGTTTCTATTTCTAAAATATAACATTTTAACACTCTCGTTTTCAGTCAGATAAATATCATTTAAAGCTAATTTAGCAGTCAAATATATCATCTTATAGGCTTCTCTATATATAAACATCTCATTATTATATGTTTTATTTTTACATCTCGTCTTTTTAAGATGATCTGTCAACATCTGAGGTGACATCTTCTGAGTTGAGTATGTACCAGCAGATTTGTAGCATTTTGTATATATTAAATTAGTATATTAACCTACATTACTATGTCTTAAATAACTCCAGATGTTGTAATCAGTTACATAAACTCATCACGGCATGGGAAACAGTTACAGTAGGTCTTAACATTAGTCATATTAGCACTGGTGTCGGTAGTTGTAGCACTAATTTTAGTCACATAAATAGCATCAGTTGTTGTTAAAATTCAAAAGGCCCAGCATACTGTAATTCTACATTTATTGAAGGAGATAATTGTGCACGTTCTGCAAAATGAGCATAGTCTTCTACTAAAAAATCCACACAGCGACAGCAAGTTTACTTCAGCTTGGTTGCTGCTGGCATTTGCCTTTAATCGCCCCTCTGTGACGCAGAAGTACTGTCCCTGAACCCCTGCTAAAGACAGCAAATACATGCTGTCTTTATCAGGGTTGACAAAACCAGTCTCACTGCTGACAGGAACACATCATTCAACAGTGTTCATTTTGTAAAGACCAGCTGTATACCTGTAGTACCAAAAAACTAAATAAATAACATTTAGTAACTGTCAAGCCTTGACAGTACTTTTCCCTTGTTAGGCACATTTATTTTGCAGTCCCACCAATGATTAGTTGCATTTTAGTATTTGCATTTAACATCGTTTTTTTTCCTCCTGCTGTCCATGACACTATTAATAATGATTTCATGATATGCAAAAAGCTTTTTTTCTGGACTGTACGGACAGGGACATTAAATTTCCTCTGTTGCAGTCGATTCTACAGGGAAATTAATGTGGTCTAAACTCTCTCTCTCTCTTGCAGGGCAACCTTTCTCTTTCACTTCATCTAATACAGACACTCCTTCTGTCAATACCACCTTTCCTACCTTAGGTATTCATCCATTCATGTACCAAAACAATAATTTTCATTACTCCATATTTAAAGGGACACCCACTTTAAAACAAAAAAAGGCTCATAATTCCCCTAGAGTTAAACAGTTGTGTTTTACTGTTTTTGAGTACATTCAGCTGATCTCCTGGTCTGGCGGTAGCAGTTTTAGCTGTAGCTTAGCATAGATCATTGAATCTGATTAGACCGTTAGCATCACGCTCAACAAAAAAAAAAATCTATATTTTTCTTATTTAAAATTTGACTCTTCTATAGTTGCATTGCAAGACACCATAAAATGAAAAGTTGCGATTTTCTAGGCCTATATATATATATATATATACTCTCATTCTGGCATAATAATCAAGGTGGGGTGTGTTCCTTTAAATGAAACATTTAGAGTCAACATGAAAATGGAAGAGCCATTTTATGCTTTGATTCAGATTTCTATATCACTGTATTATTTCTGTTACACATTCCTGTGGTTATGGGTGGACTTGGATTGTTTTGCAGGAACTAACCTTTCGAGAGTCTTTTCTGTCTTTTGTTCTATATCTTTTTCTCCCTCAGTTGTGCTCAACATATCCACTTTTGTAACTGACACCTATGTAAGAATCAGCTGGAGAACCAGAGGAGATCGTTCTGATTCACAACTCTATGTTGCCATAATGAATCACAGTAAGGATCTTACTCTTCAAACTGATCTGTCAGGATGCACTGTTTGTAGCATTTTTGTAAATTGTAGCGTAGTTTGGAAACTGTGATTGAGGGCTGAAACTAAAAACTATTTTAAATCGATTCATCTGATAATTCCTTACATTTAAATATGTATAATGTACTGTATATAGGCTATTGTTTGCAAACATGCAAATATAAAGGTTGCAATTTAAATGACAATTTAAAAGTTTTCAGTTTTAAATTAACAGTTAAAATTACCAAAATAAAATTTATAAAGGAAAAAAAATAATTTCATATTTTTCTGTAATGTTCAATTAATTATTTTAAATGTATTTAAGATTATTTTAATCGTGGTTAAATGAGCTGTGTCTTGAAAAATACACTGTAAGGAAAAATATGTAGAAATCTGTCCTGAAATAGCATACTGCTTAAGTAGGTACGACATTTAAAATTGAGCGTGCTACCCGACTGTTAAAACAGTAGGTACTATATAGTATGAATATGGGTAGTATGAATGGAATTCGCACGTACTTCATCCGCCATATTGATGTTGTCACGTGTCACGCGTCGTCACAACAGTGCGAAAATTTAAACTTTCAATAAGTCATCGCTTTATTTAGATTATGTTAAACAAGTGTAATTTAATAACAATGAACAACGTTTTTTTTTTCCTGAGGTACTTACAATTGAAATGAGCCGCGACTCCACTTTTCCTTTCCCGGAGCCTCATGGGATAGGAAAGTATCCATGGTATGCGTACCCTAGAAGCAGTAGGTCATCCGGGTACTTCTCGCCTACTGAATTTCGAATACTATGATTTCGGACATACTACTCGCCTCACATACTTTTCCGCGTACTGTATAGTAGGGAAGTATGCGATTTCGGATGCAGCACTAGTATCTTTTTTGTTGAGTTTGACGCACATGTGTGAAACATCAGGGGTTTTATGAAGATCCTTGATCCTCATTTTGCAGCTGTAGTGATTAGCCCCGTAATTGCTGCTTGCAGCTATATTTACGTAGGTAATTACTCAGCTAAAACTCACAAAACAGCCCAAAATCTGGACCAACTGGTAATGAAATTCATTCTCTACTATTTTCATTGTGGATCTTGATTTGCAGCCCTTTTATCAATCTTACTCTGTCAACTCTTTTAACCTTTTAAAGTGTCACTTTTCACTATCATAGATATCAGCTCTTTCTGCGGGGTTGTGGGCTAATGCTATCTGGTTATGCGGTTGTTCCTTCAGGTGATGGTATCTGGCAGCTTTCAGAGGCTTTAAATACATCTAAAGGTTTCCACCTCGTTGAAGGGCTCAGCCCAGGAACTGTGTACACAGTCAGGCTGCAGGCTTCACACAGGGTTGATGTCCATAGCATTTTTGAAGAGGTTTTCAAGACCAGGAAAGGTGAGAAGTTAGAGAATTTAGCCTGTAGAACAGCATTAGTGGTATCACTGGCATTATGTGATAGTCTTTCTGCGGGTGCATTAGCACCAGGGTATATAAAAAAAGGTCTCCCATTCCACTGAGCAAGCAGTATTTATATATATATATATATATATGTATGTATATTATACTTCACAATTACAGGTTTATAGACTGAATAAAGCTGTGAAATACAGGGAGAAAACAACAGCTTTGTGGCAGAATTTTACCTAAAAAAATAACAGTACAACATGGTAACAAAAAGTTTATATTTTTATGAACCAATATAATGTTGAAAGGAGAGTTCACCTGAGATTAAAATTCTGTCGTTAATAATGCACCCCCATGTCGTTCCAAACCTGTAAAACCTTTGTTTATCTTCAGGACACAAATTAAGATATTTTTGATGAAATCCGAAAGCTTTCTGACTCTGCTTAGACAGCAATGCAACGGACAAGTTCAAGGCCTAGAAAGACAGTAAGAACATCATTAAAATAGTCTGTGTGACTCTTTCAGTGGTTCAACCGTACTTGCTTTCTTTGCAAACAAAAAGTATTCTCATAGCTTTACAACATTATGGTTGAACTACTGGTGTCACATTGACTATTTCTAACTTCTCTTGAATGCGGTATTGGCTTTGCTTTCTAGTGAGGGTCAGGATTTCATAACAACTCTTAATTTGTGTTTAGAAGATGAACAATGGTCTTACCGGTTTGGAACGACATGGCGATGGGAAATTAATTACATAATTTAAATCTCTGTTGAAATAGCCCTTTAATATCAAATCCTTCAACTATGTTTTGTATCTGTACTAAAAACCAGAGCTAATAAAAAAGACACATCATCAATTAGAGTTCACCACAAGCAATGTAGCTTAATCTGTGAGTAAACTGTAACTTTCGATACTCAAGTTCCACCATACGGCAACCATGCCTACTACAGTATGTCTTTACAGTAAAAAAAACCTGGCCCATCTATTCAGTGTGAAGTAATACAGAGGAAGTAGTGTGGATAAAACTATTCATAAACACCAGAATAACTAATGATAATGACACTAAATTATGTATGACTGCTATATGTAGCACCTACACGTCTGTATATGCTTCAGACTGACACATGGCTCAATTTATTTGCAACTGGGTTCCTAATCATTTCGTTTTGTCAGCAAACCCACCGGCAGAAGGGCCATTTGTGCAGAGAATTGGTGGCAAATGTGTTCAATTCATTAAACGTTCAGAAGTGGACAATTTTTGTTATAAGAAGTAAGCTACGGTAATTAAAAATGTATGATCCATTTAAATGCTCTCTGTGTTCTTATTGTTCCAGAAAAAAAATTTGGCACAGGAACCATATTTAACCATGATGTGAAATATGTTCTTCTAACCCACAAGGACTGTTGTATTTTACTTGACTTGTACTCTCTTTGTCCTTGCAGTGCCTAGTAAACAGCTCGTGGCATCCCAGGAGTGGTTTGTGGTGGTGATGTGCGCAGTGGCATTACTAACTCTGCTTGTCCTCATCGGCTGTTTTGTGTTGAAGAACAAAGGTGGCAAATACGCAGGTAAGACACAAAGCGCTTCAGAGGTCACTCAGACCTCTATCCAAGCTCTTAGTTCTCTGTAGTCGAAGTGTATACCCCTTAGCTTGGTGCTTTTGTTAGCTTTGTGTTGTCTGGCTCTATTGAACCAACCCATAGACTTATTAGCAGTGTCAGACAGATAACCTGAGCTTTATTGGCTTGTCCTCACCTGCTCCTACTGGTCTCTCACATGTATATTTAACCAATATGAAATGCTTTTAATAGATTCAAGAACAAATTATGTCTTGACTAGGTTATTGCAACAGACACTTGCATGCATTAAAATGCATAAGAACTCTTATGGAGCTTATGGAACAAAGCCTAAGGCATTACTAGACCATTCGAATCACTTTGTTCCTACATCACTGTGACTGTTAGCTATACTTTACGTTCAGGTTATTTATAGCTTACCAAGCTTAAAAGAATTCATGTTTTCATGATATCAAGGCAAGAAATTTCAAAAGTAACCGTGCACTCTCCTTGAATGCTGTAATTTCACTGCAGTCAAATTTCCCGAAGTAGTACAATGATATTTGATGATAAATAACATCTTTGCTTTTCTTTTTTCTATTGCAGTGAAGGAAAAGGAGGATCCTCCTCCTGAGGCTCACCGCATGGGTGAAGAATCTCCCTGCGAGTACAGGTCAGAGAGCCACACTAATTCTGTGACAGATTGTGACACAAGTTCTTCATCTCACTGAGTTCCTGTACAATCATTTCTTAATGTCTTTATTCCCTGCAAATAAACCCTACATGTACGCCATTCATTGGGAGCCACATGGAAAGCATTGCTCTGTGCTCACTAGCCACCACACAGGTAGTGAACAGCCGCTTCGTTTAGCACAAAAGTCCGATTGTTTAGTGTAGCGGTTGATAGTTGTTATACTGTGTTTAGACAGTAGTACAAATTGAAAAGAGTTCCTCTGGCAATTTTCAAAAGTAAATATTTAAGATGTTTTCCAGCCTTTGGGCTGTTTCTTAAAACAAGTTTTCCAAACAAGCCAAGCTTATTTCAGTTATATTACTAATAAATATTATGGTTTATTGCATCCAAAAAAGTAAGCAGTTTTTGTATGTATATAGACACACACTTACAGTGTATATATTTTGAAAATATTTGTGTGTATGTGTATATATATATATATATATGCACAATACAAGCATATATTTTATGTACACAAAAACTTAATTGTGGATAAATCGCAATTAATCGTTGACTAGCGCTGAATATTACATATGAAAAAGTCAGAATCTAATTGCTAATTGAAATTATATTAAAAGATTAGTATCTGACATTCAGTGGGTAGAGAAACTGAAATATCACATGGGCCTCAGTATTTATTCTCATTTGCTCTGACATGCATTGTGAGCTGTAAGGTCTTATATAGACAGGTGTGTGGCTTTCCTAATCAGGTCCAATCAGTATAATCAAACACAGCTGGACTCAAATGAAGGTTTAGAACCATCTTAAGGTTGATCAGAAGAAGTGGGCAGCACCTGAGTTAAATATATGAGTGTCACAGCAAAGGGTCTGAATACTTATGACCATTTGATATTTCAGTTTTTCTTTTTTAATCTGCAAAAATGTCAACAGTTCTGTGTTTTTCTGTCAATACGAGGTGCTGTGTGTAGATTAATGAGATAAAAAGGGAACTTAAATGATTTTAGCAAATGGCTGCAATATAACAAAGAGTGTAAAATTTAGGGGTGTCTGAATACTTTCCTTACCCACTGTACAAATGAAAATCTGTTGAAATATTACACATTTTTGAAGCAGTATTTTTCTTTTTTTTTTTATAATGAAAGGAATACTTTGATTTAGCAAGGACACATTAAATTGATCAAAGTGACAAGACTTCCTTTATTAGAAAAATATAAGTTTCTTGATCTTTTGATCTTTTATTCATCAAAAAATCTTGAAAAGATTACCAGTTTCCAGTGTTCAACACGGATAAAAAATAAAAATAATAAAGGTGTCTTGAGCATCAAATCAGCATATTGCAATGATTTTTGAAGGATCACATGACACTGAAGACTGGAGTTGTGATGCTAAAAAAAAAAAAAGTAGTTTAATGTTGGCCCTGACACTGTTACAACCAGGTGCAAAGTGACAAGCAGCACATTAGAAGCCTGTGTGGAAAACAGACCAGAGGCGAGCGAACAGGGGGACTGTGTGCAGTTAACTTGTATACTTGCAAACAGAGTAGCTTGAATCCATAAATGTGTTTCCATCTCATTACACTTAGACACATAGATGCCTATTTTATTCCTCCCTCAGGAAAGAAATGCAGCTTCAGCAGAGGCTCTTGAGTCTGATCTGTACGCTACCCTTGTTTGGGGAGTTACAGCACCAGACACTCTCAAACATCTGCTAACTGAAGAAACCAGATAGGGAAGTGCGTCCCGTACCAGCTGTGGAGTATGACGGTAGCCTCAGAGGCTTTCAAAACTGCTTTACTCTGGCTTACACAAGGAGGCTACTGATTTATTACACTTATGGGAATAGAAGAGCAGGTTTATCATGTTACACCATTGGTGATATTCATCTGATGAGCTGTAATATGATACAGTATAGTGCACTGTATTCTGGGATACTAAGATATTAGAGATATTGCACAATGACTAATAGAGGATTTTGCAAATACTGATAGAAATTGAGATTAGTCTGTCAGTCACTGAAACATTTGCAAAAATAAATTGCTTTTCGATTCTAATATTTATTAATAATGTAATTTATTCCTGTGGTGTTAAAGCTGAATTTTCTGCATCATTAGTCCAGTTTTCAGAATCACACAACGAGAAATCATTCTGATATGCTGATTTGGTTTTCAGTTATAAATAAAGGTTTTTATTATTATTAATTTTAAAAACTGTTGCTTAATAATTTAGGAATAGTGATACTTTTTAGCACTCTTAAGAACAGAACAACATTTATTTCAACATTACAGATGCATTTGGGTCATTCCATAAAATTGTTGCCTAAGAAATAATCAAAAATAGATTTAACATAACAACGAATAAATCAGTGATTTAAAAACATAACAGACATATGTATTTTCTAATCAGTATTGCAAAAAACAATTAAATATTATGTTAAATAATTGAAATACATTTATATACTGTAGGGTGTGTGTAAAGTTTTTGGCCTGTCCCTTAATGTTTGTTTGTTTTTTAGCAGGACTTTTAATTTACAAAATGATATAAAAATCACATTAAATATAGTGTAATTGTAAAGCAATGCATAAAAACACATTTTCTTTTCTCTATAAAACTTAAATCAGTAACACTTGAATGAGTGTGCATAAAACTGACATGACACTTCATAATCATGACATGACATACTGTACATCATGAACATGTAGGAGATTTTATGCATGTGTATGACAACGGTTATTAAGTGTCATTCCCTCAGATATGTCATTTTTAATGCAAACATGAAAACTACATTTCAATTTTTCATTAATGTCAGTAAGTGTTAATGTTATGTTAAATTATTTTAGGACAGAATGTTTATTTTATAATATTATTATTTAATTTATTTAATGTTGTCAAATTGTTATGACATAGACACTAACAGGTTATGATGTAGTGGTTTATGTCAAGTTGTCATAACAAAATGACATAACGGAGCGTATGAAACATATTAACCCTCTGAGGTCTGAGGTGATTTTGGGGCCCTTGAGATGTTTGGATGCTCTGATATTTGTGCTTTTTTCAGCTACTTATAACATATTATTGACCAACCTGTATTTTTCTTGTAATCAGCACAAACTGTTCTACAATAATATGTAACCAAAATGAATTAACATGTATGCATTTTTTTTTTTCAGGAAAAAAAAAAATAGTATGCGTGGTTAGAAAGATTTGTGAAAATAAAACTAGCTGAAACTAGTTTTCAGAGAAAACAATATAGTGTTTTAAATTTTAAAAGACATGATCTGAGGCTGAAAGCTTGTATTCGAGGGCATGAGAATGGTCATTAATATTCAGTGATTAACACCTGAAGAGACAAAGACCCCTCCCCTAATGGGCAATTAGTGAGACTGACAGGTAAGTCAGGTAACAAAGAATGTGAGGAGATGTGAGAAAAAACTTTTTTTTGAAATCATTTGTATTTTATTTAAAGCACAGTATAATTAAAATATACATAATGAAGATCAAAGACACATTATTGTGCACACTGATATAACTACAGAGATGTGAACAGACTTTGAGTCAATCCTGAAAACAGATTCTGTTCAACAAGTGAAACCTCAACATGAGACCTGATATTTCAGTGTTTGCTTCTTCTTTTCAAGAAAAATAAAAGCTTGTTTTACCAGAGAATATTAGTTTAGGTAAACATCAGTGCTCCTAGAGGTCATCAGTGTGAAGATGCTCAGTGCTGAGGAGACAGAAAAAAAACAAACAACAAAACATCTGTGAGCATGCTAATATCAGTATATGTACACACACTCACATATATATACTGTATAAACATCTACAGATATATATTTCTAAAATAGATCTGTGAATAGAGTATCAATAATATGGTCTAAACATTCTTACACTCAGAGTATTCATCATGCACTAATATCATGCAGTATTGTTTTATGTTTTACTATATGGAGTTCGCGTCCAAAGAAATTTAGATGTCATTTTCAAAACGTTTCACTCTATTTCAAACATGCGTTAATCCTCCTTCATATTCATGCATATCTCATGTCATGGTTATGAAGGTGTCATGTCAGTCTTATGCACACCCCTTCAAGTGAAGTGTTACCCTTACATCTTTTTATTGGTGCCTCTTATTTCATGTCATACCTATTACCCATGTCAAAAATAATGCACATTCAATTGACACCCCTTGACATCCAGCCTTGGTCAGCATAAAATATATTTTATGACAATTGGTTCTGATCAAATTACTTTATTTTTCATTTGCACCAATTAATCGGCAAGCGCATCTCATTTCTAAACACTGATAACTCTAAATATGGAGAGATGATGCAATGCATTCTCTACTGTCAGCTGTTCTCCTGTGGTCAGCAGGACTATTATTAGCTAAATTAAAAGAGGACAAATGTCAGTTTATCCTAATAAATGTTCTGTCTGGATTTATTTCATCGCTACCCGGGATGTTGTGGCATCTCATAGTAATTGGGAGCTTACGAGGTGACCCCCTGTCTCCTTACAGACACCTGCTTGCTGGCAGTGTGCCTGCTCTCAAATTGGCAGCTAATTTTGGTTTGTCCCATCATTCCTTAGGGACTAAAGTAACCTGACAGACTGTTTGTCTACAGGCACACAAAGCATCTCTTAAGTCGCTCCTCTCATTGGCTGGCATGACCGACGCTCTGCAATTTTCTCTCTCTGTCTAGTTTTGAGAATTGCCATCAGGCCTTGAAGTCTTTGCAATTAGTAATTAGCAGGAAGCAGTGATTGCATCCTTCCCTTGCACCCTTCTTCACCCACTCTGTCTGCCAGCCTCGACTAGTATCATCATCCTAGTCACTCTCAGCTGAATGTGACTCATTTTTTCTTGCTGTTTGACAGTGACAATGATGAGAAGCCGCTGAAGAGCAGCCAGCAATTGTTCACAGACATCAAAGTGGATGATAGCAGCGAGGACAGCTCTACAATGTCAGAGGATGAAGACTGTGAGTTCAACGAAGACGGCTCGTTCATCGGCGAGTACTCGGGGTACAAGCGCAGGGTGTCCACAGAGGTGAACGGACAGGCTCCAGTGACTTCTTAGTGCTGGTTCAACCTTATGAACTTTTAAACTGTTTTACAGGGAGAACGAGAGGTTTGTTTGAAAGATGTGCCGTGAATGTGCCTATGTTTTTAAAGAGACTGCTTTTGCATGAATGGCCACTTCTTTACAGTATTAATATGAAGGCTGATAGTTCTGACCAACATGAAAATTATGCCATCATTTACCATCACCATCAATCATCACTGTTCTGTTTTAAAATGGTATGACTGATTTAAGGCATTTAGTAGAATGTTCATGCTGCTCTTTTTTTATTACAATAAAAATAAATGGTTACCAAGGACATAGCTCCAAAAAAGAACCAAAATATGTCTATACCCTTGTGAAAAAGAAGTACACTTTAGCATACGAAATGATATACTTTTAAAAGATTACTGAAGTGCAAATTAAATGTATTGGATTGTAATGGACCCTTAATTATGTTCTTTGCAATTAAATAAAATGTGTTTTAGTTAACATTTGTATTAAATCCATTTAAATGAAGATTCCTGACCCACTGAAGTGTTTATAAAAAAAGTGTACTATTGAAAATATTGACAAACACTTATGTTAAACTAAAATATACTTTAATGTAAACTTTGCATTTGTAAAAATGCATTTGTAATTACACATTTGTAATAATGATGTTTCAATTAAATATATTTAAAACATAAACATTGACACACTACAGTAAAAATTCTAGTTATTTACTTAAAATGTACTACAGTAAAACAACCCTTTTAC
Organism: Enteromius trimaculatus; assembly: GCA_032361065.1. NCBI lineage: Eukaryota > Metazoa > Chordata > Actinopteri > Cypriniformes > Cyprinidae > Enteromius > Enteromius trimaculatus. The sequence goes on along the minus strand of JAUMHP010000037.1, from coordinate 892,430 downwards.
AAAGTGCACATTTTTAAAAAGTCAAGAATAAGTGGCCTTTTACAAGTAGTGTTTTGCTTATGCTTTATTTTAAGGTGTCCTTTTTACATTTATACATTTAAGTAAGTACTGAGTAATTATGCATAATTTATAAGTACGTGTAAAGTGTAAACTTTTTTCTTAAAAAATTGCTTTTAAGGTATAAAGTACACAACATGCATTTCTTTTTCACAAGGGTATTCAAAGTCTTCCATACAATATGAAATATCATTTCTCACTGATTATCAGCTGCGACTCTCAAATCTCATTCACGTGTGCGCTTATTCAAATATTTCAAAACAAAATGTATCAGGGCAGGTTTTATATAAATGGCGAGAGAAAAAAGTCATACAGCTTTACTTCACAGTGAGTAAATAAAGACACAACAAATAACAAAACAATCAGGTTTTTGCACCTTAGAATTAATATGGATTGCACGGTTGTGGTTGGATTAGGTAACGTTTTCACTATTCCTGCTGAAGAAAAATAAATAATTCATGGCCTGTCACAAAACTGATATCTTGACAGCGCAATTTTCAGTTACATGTACGCTTGTGTGGGCAATCACGTAACCTCTCTGCACGCTTCTCAGCAAGATACCGACACAATGAAACAAAACAATCATGTTCTGACTCTTCGATATATCTACAAAAACATATTTCTGTTTAACCACATATTTGATTAAAACTGACATTGGTGCTGCCATGGGAAAGAAATCGGCAAGAAAGGTCAACACTGAAAATTTAGATCCCATAATTTTTCTACTTGCACTAAAATTCAAAAAGCCTCAAGCTACTGCCATAAGGGTGATTATGTTATCAATAATGTACTGAGATTGCCTTATTAGCTTCTTGAATTTATAAGACTCGAGAATGATCAAGTCCTTCAATATACTTCAGCAAATCTTTCACATTTTCTAATTGTTTACCTCCAAAATCCATGTTATAATCTAATAATATATCATGTCTGGGCCGCAATCCAACGTACTGTCTATCCAACTTGAAATTTTGCTAACATATTTATTATTACTGAGAGAAAGACAGCCCCTTCTGCTGATATATGACATGCTTTTTTTAATTATTTTTATTTTTTTGTAAGTTCTTTTTTCTATTTTTAGGAAGATTTTATTGAGAGATTTCACTGTAGAGACTGTTTTTTTTAAACACTATTCTGTTCTTGGACTGTATGTATGTATCTGTAGATAATATTTTTTGTAAGTTTTCTTTTTTATTTTGCATTTCATTCTGCCTGAAATATTGTCTACACTAAAGACTCAGGAGTTTTTTTTTCTAGAATATTCTGTACAAAATGTTCACCCTTGTATCTTCAGACCTGAAAAATGTTTATTCCCACATTTGCTATATTTGTCACGCACAAAACAATGAAATGTTGACTATCACGGCCACAGAAACACACAGGGCAATAAACATTTGTTTTAAATAATTTATTGAAACATTTTTCAGTTTCTAGTAACATTTACGCATTTTGTTTTTCATTTTGAACATTTAGCAGTTTGTGATTCCAGCACAACTAGAAAGTATTAATCAGAAATCCAAGTAAACCTTTTTGGATAAAGTTTTTCATACGGCACATTCTTATGGAGAGTGCTGTATGACCTTTGACTTTGCACCTTGTGCATCTCCACAATACAGCCGTGCACCAATTAAAACACACACAAGGTGGTTTTGAGGGCACAACACTACAATTAGAGCCAGGGTTAAAGCCAGTCCTGATGGGTCCGAACACGTCCCACTTGACTGAGAAGAAGAAAAAACATGCATAAGAGGGTCAGCAGATCAAGAGCACTACATATAAAACACACCGGCCAAGACAAAAAATGTAAAATATAATATAGAGCTATACAATATAATTTGACATAAATGATAAAGAAATCACATTTAATTACATTTCTGAGTCCAGGATTAAAGAAGCTCTGCTGTGTTTTATATCACAAATAGTTGATTTACTATAACGAGCTGTCAGGCTAACCTCTGGTACCTACCACAGGGTCTTTGACTTTAACATTATGGCAATTTAATGATGTTTATGACAACTGAAAAAGTTTCTACGTTTTCAGCTCAAGTCAAAATCAGAGAAATATTTTTTTTTATTTTTTATTATGCTTTACACAATACAAACAAACATAACAGAACTTATAAAGTCAGGGAAACTTAAGACAAAAAAAAAAAAAAAAAACTAAATAAAGATACAGTCGAAGAGATGCATGACCTTTACATTACTCAAAGATTTTGAAGACAGAAAACAAACGGACAGT
>JAUMHP010000037.1:879419-890037 GCA_032361065.1 Enteromius trimaculatus | reverse complement strand
CGGTTTGGTGAGTTTGAGAAGTGGTCTGTATGCTGGGATTAGCATAGAAGAGATGTGGTCTAAGTATCTGAGGTGGGGGCGGGGTTCAGCTTTGTTTGCATTTTTTTCTGTTCTGTTAACCAAGTCCAGAGTGTTGTTTCCCCTTGTTGCAAAGTTCACATGTTGGTAGAATTTGGCAAAACGGTCTTAAGTTTGCGTGATCAAAGTCACCGGCAATGATGAAAAAGCCGTCGGGGTTATTTGTTTGTTGTTCACTGATTCAGGAGTCAGGAATGTTGTCGTTTAGCCATGTTTCAGTGAAAACAAACACACAACAATCCCTTGCCTCGTGCAGCGTAGAGCGACTGAGTTGAAATGAGTCCAGTTTATTTTCCAGTGAGCGAACATTTGCGAGCATGAGTGTCAGAAGAGCTGGTCTGGTGGGGTTAGCCCTTAGCCTAGCTCGAATCCCTCCACGCTTGCCGCACTTCTGTCCCCTCTCACACCGCCGTGGTCTCCGGGTTCGGCACTTCCAGTAAACAAAAGCCTTTGAGCTTTCACAGTTGTCGCCAGTGCGAGTTGGTGGTTGTATGAATTGCTGATTTACAAAAGGCATTAAATAAATTACATTTTTAGGCATTAAATAAATTATATTTAACTAATATTGAATCCATGTCTCCTATCTTAGTGTGTTATTTTTTATGACCGTATAATGGTATTGAAACTGATACCATTGTTATTTTTAGATCCTGCGGTATACCATATTACCGTATTACCGCCCAAGCCTTACTTAAAATATGGCTTATTAAGATACATTAGGTATTTAGATAAGCAGACGGTAATGAACACAATGCACAAACTTACACTTGTCCTCCCACACAGCAAAACATTTAATGTGGCTACAAAGTAAACTAAAAAAACATTGATGTTATCTTTGATGCCACCCTGTCATTTGAGCCTATTGTACAGAATACAATAAAGATCTCCTGGGTAACAAGGCCTTCTCAACGTATGCTCCAAAACTGTGGAAACTGTGCAACCAAGACAAATGCAACAATATCTCCACCATAATATTTTAGGAACAGTAGTTTACTGGCAATTAGTACAATTAGTTATTTGACAGTGTTAGATTTCTCTGTATGGTTTTAATGGCTTGCCATACGTATTAGATTACTCTAACACATAAAATAAGAAAGCTTGATCAAAGTCCAGGGGAAAAGAGTTTTATTCAGAAAGTGGTGTAGCAAAGCCGTCTTCTGTATCTTTACCCAAGGTACTGACCAGTGTGAGCAGAACTTATACCCTGACATCAAAGGCAGTATGGCCATTTGGTTCACACCTTTACAAACAAAAGACAGATGCTACCAAGACCACCTATTGGAGGTCTTACAATAGGTAACAAAATGTTGACTACTGGGGTGTGATTGCAATGTAACACATCAGATGTTGATTCCGTCTAGGGAATTCACATAATCTTTCAACAGGATGTTATGAGCAAGCAACATTTTCAGGCAGACTTTACCTGCCACTGCATAAAGATTTGCATACACATGAAAGTGACACTTCAAATGTAAACACTAAATGCTGACTGAAATCAAAATAGTTGAAAATGAAAGTCAAGGGGAGAGCTGTGCCAATCATGCATTACATACAGGAAAGTCATATCATGCCTATCAGCTGTATCATGCTTATGGTTCAGTGTACTATAGTGCTGCAATAAAACATGCTAAGCAAAATGGGTCCCACTTTATATTAAGTGGCCTTTACTGCTTACATCAAAAAATATGTACTTATTGTGTTCTTATAGAATTGAAAAAAAAAATGTTGCTGCTATTAAGGTGGGATTGGGTAAGGTTAGGGACAGGGTTGGTGGTATGGGTAGGTTTAAGGGTAGGTCAAGGTGTAAGGGATAGGTCAATAAATGTAATTACAGAAATTAATCACATGTAGGTATTTTTAAAATATAAGTACAATGTAAAAACACACACACACACATATATATATATATATATATATATATATATATATGCAGTAAGTGCATTGTACTAACTTATTAATTTAAATATATGTACAAAGTAGTTATGGCCACTTAATTTAAAGTGGGACCAACATTTTTTAATTGACTTAAGCAAACCCTGTTGAAAAAAAAACAGCATCTTTTGTTTAGATGTTTTGAAGCTGTGATGCTATATTAAACAGGTCATTTGTTGGTTTATGCTGGTACATAACCAGCATAAACCAGCAAAGGACCAGCTTTAACCAGCTCAAACCAGCATTAAAACAACCAAACTAATATATGCTTTTTTCAGCAGGAAAGTAATCACTAATGCATATCAGTCAAACTCTGAACATATACATCATCTGATGGACAAACAGACAGACAGAAAATTACGTACCAAACACAACAATACGGGGACTGAGAGGGTAGTTGGATGTATCACACACGCCTGAAGAGAGACAGACAGACTAAGAAAATATAGACACACTGGCACACATTAGCTAGCAAAGCAAAGGTACGACCAACAGCCTGTTTGTACATTACAGAGTGTTTAGTGTGAGTGAATATGCAACCCTCTACAATGCAAGCAGATGCTGGATATTTTGGGAATTTCACTGAAAAACTATCAGTATAACAGTAAAAATCTTGCCTTTCATCATCTTCTCAAAGACCCTGACAGGTGATTATTCACAAAAGTGTAAGAATATAGTGTATTTTAAAGTGGGACATAACACTCACACATTATGCACCTGCTAACTTTAACTGTTTTTAATCTAGTAGTAAAATTCCTTTTAGAACAACCTGTCCTCCGTCGAATATAACGATATAGGTCGTTTGTTCAGATCACTGAAATAAGACCCATCAGTTGAATACTACAATTGCGCCCCTATCAGCAAAAGTATATGGTAACACTTTATAATAACTGCACACTATGAATCATGAGTTAAGCAATACTCAAGTGATCATTTATAAAGCATTGTTCCAAAAAATATGCATTAGTAAGCAGTTTATAGTCCAGCTATATAAAATACCTTGTTCTTGAGCATATATATAATGTTTATTAATTGTATTTTCAAACTTTATTAAAGATGAATTTATCTTTTTTTATTATTATTATGTAATTTAGGAGTTGTCAGTGTTTAATAAGACCATTTAGAAAGTGATTATTGATTAATAAATTATTTAAATGTACAATAATTAATCTTATTATTTAGACACATAATACAGTAATTGCTCAGTGTGTTAATAAATGCTTTATTAACACATGTTCCGGCTGTAATTTATGATTAAGTCAGGTAGTTATTAAACATTTAGTAGTTGCCAGCCATCTGTTTTTGTGAGCTCATCTACAATGAGGAGTATTTATACCTTGTAAAGCATTTACAAGGGAGATGTAAAGGCTCATTTATCTTCCAAAGGTATAAGCAAACACAACATTATTTATTTGCAAAAAAACATGTAAAAAATTAAACTGTATAACTGTACACTTAATAAATGAAAAACAAACCTAAAAAATAAAAATATAAAATAAATAAAACGTTTCAGATTTTTTTGCACCTTGAAATAAATAGTTGTGTATCACTCTGTGTTGTGTTTGTTTATATTTTTTTTTTAGGAAGATAACTGAGCCTTTAAATCTCCTTTGTAATAGATATGCTTATAAATCAAAAACATAACTGTATTTATAAACTGCTTACTAATGACTATTTATGTTGTAAAAAATGCTTTATGAAGGATTAACTAACTATTTACCAGTGGCTGGCCATGCATTTCCCACCTCCACTGGTGTCAAAAGTATTCCCATTCTTTACCCAAGTAGATGTTTAGATATTAGGATTTAAAAAGACTTCTGTAGAAGAAAAGTATTCAAGTTTAATGTGAAATTACAATGAAATTACATTCGTATTGATACGTGACTGTGACCCATTAAAAATGCCTACATTTGTTTCCAGGTATTTATTTTATACAAGCAAAAAGCCGCAGAACAAATGACATCACATTTTGTGCGAAAAGAGACATTTGTTTCCTTTTATTTACAAAACGCAGCTGTTTTTATTGTGAATGTACACAAATAAAAGAAATATTTTTAATTGTTTCGAATAATCTCTTATTCTTGAATGAGTATTGTAACCTTTTTCCACTTTTATAAGGAAAATAAAATCAAGTGATCCTGCCGGCGCCACATACAGTTACACATTACTAACAGGACAAACTTTCATCTTCAGAACAAAATTAGGCCTAATAAATTTCAACTTTCAAAGTATTAAACTGACATCAAATTAAGATATGTTTGAGAGGTAATTCATCTTTTTCTTACCATATGTATATTCAAAACACAATAATACAAATATAATTGAATGCGCTTTTGAACTATGTAGAGAAATGGTGCTTTGACTTGAGCAACACCAGGGACACGGACGCTGCCATGCTGACGTGATTTGTGTTATGTGTTATATGGATTGCGTTCAAATTCGTAGAGTGTCAGAATGGTATATGTTTTCATCTAGATGGCGCAATTTATCTATTTATTCTGTTTAGGGCAGCAGAGAAAGCTTTGCTGGCCCTGACTGCCCACCACTGCTATTTACTAATGCTTACCTAATGATACACAGCATGCAGTTATTATAAAGTTTTACTGTACATTTTCATATTTCAAGTTTTGTCCTCTTTTATCTTCATCATAACTTGGGTTTCATATAAGTTAGTAGCTCATTGCATTATACAATATGTAATCATGTGGTCACGCAATCAAGTTTCACCCCAGATTTTATGCATAATGCTCATAACATGTATATGCATAAAGCATTATTTTTGCATAACTCCTGCAAAGGGTGAGTTTAGGGTTGGGGTTTAGGTGTGGTCATTCATACGAAGTACACCTAGTAAAATATGTATGAATTACCATAAGATTGGTGTAAAAAAGTACACACATTGCCTTTAAACAAACACGCATTTTGACTGGTAATGACAGTCATATGTAATTTCATGACAGCAGACGTAACACAACACTTTCATTATTTTTATGCATGCTAAATTTAAAATATATTTGTAAATAGTTTGTATTAAGGTGCTTCCACAAATGACCTATATAGGGTCGTTTTTTGTTGGAGGACAGGCTCTTTTAGGAACAGGTCCTAGAAACCATAATAATGATTTTTATGGATATTAAACTATGTTAGAATGAACTTGTGCAACTTAACACACTTAAATTTCCATATTATTAGTTACTATTAATGTTACTCCACTAGGTCTAAAATGTAAGTTTTGATCGCCTGGAACATGGTCATGGGTGTGTCAGACAAAGGAGACATTCAAAATGTGCAGTGTTAGGGGTCCTCCAGTAATGTGGCTGAGAACCACTGATCTGAACAGCTGAAGCTGTTGAGGTTCTTTCGCATGACAATATGCTTAAAAGTGAAAGAGGACCTCTTTGGCCTGACTTGGAAAAGTGCACTCCAGATTTTAGAAGATCTGTACCAAAGATTGGTGCCAGAGAAAGGAGACAGGTGGGAGACCACTTGCCAATTCCAATATGATCACATGAAACAAGGCATTGCACTGTCCCAATGCAGCCAGAACCTTGACATCCTTTCGAAAATGATGTCTCCTTTTCTTTGCCATTTACTCCCCTTTCCTCAAACTATAGAGGAACCACGACAGCCACTAAACCCCCGAGACACCATCCTTCCAGGCTGCCTCAACACTTTCTGGCGAGTCTGGGTACAGGACCCTAGTAGACAATGTTCTTGTCTACGGAGAGGAGAATGAACTTATCCTCAATACAGATAAGACCAAAGAATAATACTGGACTTCAGGAAGAACCCTCCACCCCTGCAGCCTCTTATCATCAAAGGGACTGAGGTGGAGAGGGCCGATAGCCAAAGATTCCTGGGACTGCAGATCACATCAGATCTGAGCTGGACTCTCAACGCCACAGTGAAAAAAGCCCAAAAAAGTATTTACTTAATTTGGCTGCTCAGGAAAGTTGAAAAAGTGCAATATCCTTGAACTGTGAAAAAAGTATAAAAGGTGCGATAGCAAAAAATTTGCAGTACTATAACTTATTATACACTTATTATATCTGCAATGCAATCTGGATTATTTATGGCCAGTGCTAGTACCTGCATCTAAAGAAAAAACACAGTTTTAAGAATAGATATTTATAGATACCTTATTTTTTTAGCTGAACAATGTTATATTCTCTTTTTTAATTCTCTTGTTGTTTTGTTTTTATTCCCCCCCCCCATAAATCATTAATTTAATATATAAGTTTTGTATTGAATTTCTGCAGGAAAATAAACAAAATATGTTCATTTACTAATCATAAAAAGTAAACGAAGCTGTAGTGTAATGCAATATACTGCTTATTGTATAAGGACAGTTCCATTTGATGTTAGTGGTTTAAATTGTGCAAAAAATGACTAAATGTTCGAAGAGTTTGTGTGTTTGTGTTATGGAATAATAATTAGATTTTGAGACATGTTTGCAGTGTTTTGGAAGATGTATTGTATTGTGTTGTATTGTATGAGTTATTAGAGTTATTAGAAGTAGTACTATTGAAAAAAAATGTCAAAGCTGTAAGACAACTGTAAGAAACAATGCTCTAATCCCTGTAATCTCTGTATTTCTTTCTCTTTTTTATTTGTACTCATTTAAAACTCAACGCAATTAAGTAATAAATGTATATAATGTAGTTTTTTATAATTACAAATAAATATAGCCTATTATCAGTATCACTAAGGATTGTATTACTCACTCAAACTATTATCATGCATTTAGCGCTTCACATTGAGACACTAAAATCATATATTATTGTTCCAAATAAAATATTAAATATCTAGAGCACTTCTGTCACTTTATTACTTACCCTACTCTAAGGTCAAAGGTTGCAACATTAGTGTTATATAAAACAAATTGTACCCCAATGTAAATTATTTGATATTACTAAGCACTAATTATTCTGTACAAAAAGATATATGCTGGAGGAAGATAAATGTGTGTTTTTTTGTGTGTGTGGGTCCTTAAAAAAACTGTGCTTAAAAGACCAAAATATATTATTAGATCACCCCAGATGATTTTAGTCTAAGTTATTTCATCACCCAGTTCAGCAACAGTTTTTGGACTGTGCTCATATAAGGAGCTAAAATTCCTCTCTCCGGAAAATCTAACCATATTTAGAGCTGCATGTCTTTTGGTATACTACATCCATGTGTTAAGTTCTGAAAAATAACCTTCAAAAGCTTTGAAAACACACACACACGTGAAAACAGAAGTTTTTTAACCCATAAATCAGCCAATATTGTCATATTATCAACATTACCATTTAAATTTGCTGACTTGAAGTGTAGTGACATCCGATGTCAGGGTTATGAAAAGGCTACTAGTAGTTATTAGTAGTAGTAGTATACTAATAACAGTGGTAGTATAACGATTGACATACTCATTTATCATACTTTGAATAATGTCATCTGACATACATTTTGTTTACATCCAAATTTGAACACATGAGAATTTCTAAGAATATAAAACATCCAGTCCTCAGAATGAATAATCCAAATGAAAGCTTTGTAGTAGCCATTTTACAATAAGTTTGTCTACTAAGTGGGTGTTTCTTCTTAGGATCCATTAAGTCTTTTTATAGTCCTCAAACGTTACCAGATGTGGCCAGATGTAGATGGTACCCACTCTGAAGGCGTATGAAACATATGTGACCATTACGCCAAAAAATAATCGAAAAAATAAATTAATCAGTGACAAATCAATGTGCATATACCTATTTTGAAATAATTTTAGACTGTTTCTGTTTTCAAACCCTTAGCCAGGAGTTTGGATCCGTCTCTATCTCGCTAATCTTTATCTGTGGATATGTTTTCAAGTCGAAAAACAAAACGACTTTCCAAAGTTTTTCTCTGTCAACCATCAGTTACATTGCTGATGCTTAAGTGCAGTAGGATAATATATTCAAGGAAAATTTTGTAAACGTGCCATAAAGAATTAGACATTACATACCTAAATCGTCCATCAGTTAAAAAAAATATAATAAAAATAAAACGAAGAAAAAATAATCAAATTAGTATGACTTCCCGATAAAAGGAAAAGGCTTAAAATCTGAGAAATATGTCTGGTAATGTCCTTTTCCTGCTCGCCCCGAAGTTTCCAGGCTGGGAGTTCCTCGGACTGTGCAGTTTTCTTATTTCAGAGGACGTAACGGTTTGGAGGGGCGGAACTAGCTACATTTCCAGCCCATATTTGGGATTGAAAAGTGCGCATTTGTTGTTCATTATGTTAATAACTACTACTACAACGCTAGTTTTTACATGTGATTAGTGTTAATTCATTGCAAATATTTTTGTAACTTATTTTTACACAACAGCTTATTTTAGTACAGTTGGCCTAATTAATTAGCTTTGCTACTTGCCCACCAAAAAGGCAAGGACATCCACTGCCTTTTTAAACATGTATCATGGCATAAAGAAGATGATGATGATGAATATTGTACATTACATGGACTGTTAGCCATTTAGTACCATGGTACACGTTAGACAACTACTGTATCGTCACTGTACTAGTTTGTTGAACAAACAAGGTTACGCTTTAACACTAGAACTACCAATTTATTTACCTCATTATAAAACTGTTAGCATGTACAGTCGCTAAGAAATATTTTTCACATAATACAATATAATAAAAATAAATAAATACAACACAAACAGTTTTGGCCATGTTTTTAGTGTGCAGCCTTTCACAGACCACCAATTTTCTTTCTGGTATGTAACAAACCCATCAAAATTGCACACAGTGGTGAATGTTACTAAAGCAAGTGTCGTTACACAACCGCAAATATGCTTTGGTCTGAACGCAAATTCAATGCAATGCAAATTCAAAAACCATTAACTGAATCAAAAGAAAAGAAAAATTGTACCATGTGCCATTGGTGCTAATATACCACAATTATTTTTCTAATAAACAATGAACACAGTCTTTTTGGGAAAAAAAAAGTCCATTTTCAAATGTTTCAAATGCTGTTTAGTCAAAGAAAATAAGAAACATGTAAAAAATGAGGTCAGTCAATTGAGAAAAAAATGTGTGTCATCCCAGACAATAAAGTAAACATACATAAAAAACAATCTTATTTGTTAGTTATTCTGTGTAAATTTAACTGGCTTAGTTCAATGGTGACTGGCAGCCAGACTTTAAATGTTCATTTGCAGAATCTACACATCATGTATCAGTCCACAACTAGCTCGGCTGTAGTACACTCCTCATACTCTCGTCATTAAGGTGCAGCTCACTGCACTGATTGTTCATTGACTGTACTGCCAGAGTCCTGCGGCTTCATAACATCAGGAAGTTCAGGAGGGCTGGAAAATGGTTCCACCTGTAGGGCCTCAAATGTATCATCTGTGGAGGGATGGTAAGGGTAAAAGATAATCAATGTGGTGTTGTTAGTTTTTTTTTTTTTTTTTGTAAGAATATATGAATACAGTTTACCCCTCAAAAAATCCTTCAATGAAGACTTTCCATTCAGTCATTCATTTGCATAAAATACTTTATGAATAATCCAGCTTTAAATCTAACATCATAATTGTACAACAGTCTGAAGAAATGTCTTATTTTAACTAAGACTGGTTACCCATTCTGACATTATATGGCCTGCTGAATAACTACTTACTTGAGTACACTGGAATTTCAATTTAACAAGTCACCCATATTATGTCAGGAAACTAAAATATCCTGGGGGTGATTGGGCACTTAGGTCAGTAAGCCAATTACAAACCACCTATAAAATCTTAGCAACTGCACAACAAAACACTAAGAAAACTAGTAGGCCAGTCACAATAAATAATTTTGTTGGATGAAATAATTGCAATAAACAATATTACCATTTTAAAGCATTTTATGCCACTGACACAATGAAAATTAAATAGAACAAGAAGTACAAACAACAATTTTTGAATAGTAAATAATAAAACATGGGAATGTCTAAAAAATTAAATATTCTGAAAAGTTAAAGCTAGGGATGTGCACGGTTATTTAAGTACTTGGATGTGACAGCAATGATAACTGCTGTTTCATCTGAAAACAGGTGATGGAGATTTACTGCTAATCAAGGAACCAGCTTTACTGACAAAATGAGCATGATTACGGTGGCCCAGTAGTGCACAAAACAATGCAATTTAAAAAGCAAACATAAGATCACAACACAACGCAATTAAAGAAATGCTCCCGGTCACTAGGGGGCAGTTGGTCTGCAGAAACGTTTTTTGTGCAAGGTACTCGCGGACGCTGCGGACTGTATTGATAATAAAACTTTGTTTTTAGGACCTACAAAATGGACAATACATTGCAAACTGAATTAATGACACGATGTAGTTTTAATGTCAGCATTAAAAAATATAAAAAATACGCGCCATAATAGCCAATTTTGCAGACCAACTGCCTCCAAGGAGCATTTCTATTGTGTTATGGCTTAATGTTGTTTTGTTGTGAGCTCATGTTTGCTTTTTAAATTGTGTTGTGCACTACTGGGCCACCGTAATTAAAAGCATGTTTGGAAGTTACATATGCTGCGTCCGAAATCGCATACTGCTTAAGTAGGTACTACATTTAAAACCGAACCTACTACTCGACCGTTAAAAC
>JAUMHP010000037.1:822743-844491 GCA_032361065.1 Enteromius trimaculatus | reverse complement strand
AAATGCATTTGATGGCATGCATATATGGTCATAACCATGTCATTATTCATGTTTTACTGTAAAAAAAATATATATATTTTAATAATATTGGTCACTGTATGTGTTTTTCCTCAGTTTATATATTATATCTGGAATAATGCACATAGTTCATCTTTCACTGGGAGTCTGAACATTCATACATTTTGATCATATATTTTATAGGTAAATATTTACATGGAAACAATATATATATGACAATTCTAGCTGGTAACATAATCCATTACATTATACATTTTAGGTAATGTACTCTGATTATTGATTTAAATGTGCCATTTGTACCATATTATTATAGAAATACAGTATGTTATTAAAAAAATCATAAAATTAATCAAAATTAAATACTGAAAAACATGGAAAACGTGATATTTATTTTTAAATCTCTGGAGTAGGCTACTTTTAAGTAAATATATTATTAGGTGAAAGGATCAAATGGGAAAAGTTTTGGTGAAATGACATGGTAAAATAATCAACTCAGTCATAATTCAAATAAAAATGAGCCTACTGTGTTTATTAGTAGTTGCAATGTTGAAACACTTCTTTTTGTAAATACAATGGTGTGAACCACACGACTGGTAAAAACAGATTAAGAGGAATTGTGGAGAACCAATAAATTACACTACATTTATAAAAATGATGCGAAGTGATCATTTGTCTTCATCTCAAGAGCATGGATCTTCTCACCTGTGCAGTTCGGTCCTGGAGCCGCGTCTGCTGTGCTCAAGCATCCAGACACACACAATAACAACACACTCGCCAAACAACACCTTCGAGCCGTCATCCTCTCGAGCTGCGGTCACACGATGAACTGATGCAAGAGTCAGCGAGTCAGGAGGAGCTTCGAGATCCTTTAGCGAAAAAAAACATCTACTGAACCCCGCGACATGCGGTTCTGATTATAACTTCACAATAGTTTCACCATCGTATGTATAAAAAGTAACAGCAAATACTTCCGTTTGTTTTTGTTTGCGTTTTTAAAACGATGTTTTAAATAGTGTGCATACACGCCCTACGGTTCGTCAAATATTACCAAAAAGTTGCCCCCAAAAATATTACTTTTCTGCAGACTAGACACTAGTATTGACTGTTGACCGCGCCAATCAGAGCACTTGAAGCCCGCTCTCAACCAATAGCGTGAGTTTGGGGGCGGGATGATTTCTTCTGGCAAACAATAAAACGTTATGTAAATGTTAGCATCTAAGTGGTGGTTATCTGGCACATGAAATCAGAAAATATTCCAGAACGATGCCAACTTTACTTTATAGACTCTCAGTCCATATATGCAATTTTTAATCACTTGATCGGCCCCTTTGCATTTTAGCCAAATATGTGTGCAATATGTTATTTCTTGACATTTTCTCTGTAGGTGAGACACACATGGCCTCAGTCATGCATGTTAGCAGTTTTATATTGCTGTATGAATTCAAGTGAGCACAGCCCTGTATATAATATACTGTATGCATTGACACATTACATTTATAAAGTTTTATGTGCCCACTAGGTGGCAGATGACAGGTGCTTAAAATGAGCTTGTGTTTGTGTTGCCAGTGCTGTGCAGTGCTTTAAAAGAAAACCACATCGTGTGCTTTTGGAGAACAATAGGTGTAAGGGACCCTCAAAACTGAACTATGTAATTAATTTACAAAAGAACAAGTCCATAGGTTTAATACTAGTCTAACCAAACAGTAGTTATGCAAGAGGTAATCAGTCTAGACCTGTTTTTTTCTGTAACTGACTTGTGCAAGTATTGACCAGTTTTAAAGAAAGAAAGAAAGAAAGAAAATGTGATGACAAACTGGTAGGACTAGTCTAAGCAGTTTGTGAAATTGTCGCCTGGAGGCTGAGATTGTTTTTAAATATGGATTAAATATTATTAGAAAAGACAGATAGAACAAAATGACTATATCACTTACTAAATAAATACTAAAACTCACTGTCTACTCTCTAACCCAGACTTACAGAGGAACCTTAAAAAACAAAAGAGAGAATACAACACAAATGAAAGAGCAGTGCAAATTCAATCCATCTATTTATTGACCTTCTGTAAATTCAACTGGAATTTTCCTTGAACAATTTCAGTGCATAATATAAATTGAAACATACAAAACTTGAATAGAAACCTGGAAGTGTTTCGTTATTGCACAGGCTTTATAGTTTACCAATACACACACTTATTACCAAATATGTGAAAACTTGTAAAACAGCTTTGCAAAGAGTATATTACTTTATTGATTCTATAACCCAAAACAATAAATAAATACATAAATAAATATCTTCAAGTTAAAATTTAGTAGGTAACGTATGGAAAAACGGTAATCTGTTTAACCAGTATACAAATATATCCAAATTTGTGTGCAAGGGACAATGATTTGTAAAACAATTTGTAAGATTACACATATAAAAAATGGGCTCAGATATTAAAAACTTTACATTTCTGAGTGTATTCTGATATATAAAGGCTTCAATCATATTATTTTGAAAAAAAATATATATAGTGTTATTTGCACTAGCTAAATAAACTGTTGTGAAGTTTTAAAAGCACTCTGAGGTCAGTAACAAAACATAAAGGTTAAAATTGTAGTTCACGTCACCAAAAGGCTGTTGTAGCAATATCATTCATAATTTACATCGAAAAAAGGAAATTCCCTTTACTTTAATAATTCATACTGCATTCTTCACCAAAAAGACAAATCAGTCCAAGGCAGCTGAATGTAAACAGCAGAGTTTCGAGTAGACAGCCTCGCTTAAACCTTTCCATTGTCCACTCTAAATAATGTGTGCTAGAGGTGCTCAAATCAAGCTCGGTGGTTTGTGTAGCTAAAGACTACTAAATATAAGACACAAAACAACTCGTGACAGCTGAAATTAAGGACTTGAGTGGTTCAGAAGTTTCGTGTCATGCCAAAACACGATTCCCAGGTGAGCGTTTTATAGGATACAAAAATAAAGGGTAACAATATACAAGTTTAATTTGTTAACACCACTTAAAGCACTGGAGCTATAATGAACTAATAATATATATATCGTTCATCATTTATTAACACAGGTGAATATTACATTCGTAAATTACTTGATTATTCACTAATGTTAATTTAACTCTAACGACTGTTCTTTAAAAAAATGTTTTAGCATATTTTGCATAGAAATTAAACTTCACTTATTAAATTCTGCAAAAACATTTGTTTCATAATGCTGGGTGCATTAAAAGGAATGGTTCACCCCAAAAAATGTATTTGCTGAAGTTGAATTCACCATTAGGCCATCCAAGATGTAGATGAGTTTGTTTGTTTGTTTTAATTAAAAAAATTAAATATGATTAAGCAGTGAATGGGTGCCGTCGGAATGAGAGTCCAAACAGCTGATAAAAACATCACAAAAATTCACAAGTCATCCACATGACTCCAGTCCATCAATTAATAACTTCCAAAGAGAAATAAGTCATGTTTGTATTAAAAAAAGTCCCTCGCTAAGTTGTTTTGTATCTTACAAACACACAGCTTTTCACAAAACACATTCTCTGATGGATTTGAATTACTTGTGGATTATTGTGATGTTTTCATCAGCTGTTTGGACTCTCATTCTGACGGCACCCATTCACTGCAGAGGATCCATTGGTGAGCAAGTGATGCAATGCTACAGTTCTGATGAAACAACTTGTCTACATTTTGGATTAATTTTAAGCACATTTTTGGTATGTTTAACTATTACTTTAAGTAATGTTGACAAATTTAATCGTATAGTAAAGAGTTACCAAATAAAGAATAAGTCTATAATTAAAGCTTTTGAAATGTGCCCATGAAATGTATGTTGTGCATTATACAAGTTAGCATTAATTCCTCAGGTTTCCCTAGTAAACTATCATACATATTGCTATCAGAATCATCCCTCATAACTTCCAATACTCATTAAAAATCAAAAACGTCCTGAATGCTTACGGGACATCTTCACTTTTGCTCTTAGCCCTGCCCAGCCCCTCGCTGTCCTCGATGCTTTCTTTAATCAGACACTCCTTTAGGTTGGGCTGACTCCCGATATCAATCCCCTGCTCCTGGATCTCCTGCAGAAGAGCCTCCCAGCGCCTCTTGTCCTTTGAGATCTTCCAGGACAGCCTGACGTTGGATTGGAGGAGCGGGATGAGCAGAGGGTGCAGCTGGTGCTGCTGCAAAGCCTCCTGGGAAGGCGCTAGGTCCTGCAGGGCTCGGTCGCAGTGTTCCTGAGCCTCGCTGAGCTGTTCTAGTTCCTGATAGCAGGTGACCAAAGCGGAGAGCGTGAAGAACCAATGAACCCTCTGGAGCTGGTTGAGCTGCAGTAGCTGGTGGCATCCCAACTTCTCCTGGAGTCGCAGGGCATTGAGAAGAGAGCTCAGGGCGTCTTGGTAGAGGCCCACTCGCATCAGCATCTGGCCCGCGCGCAGATCACCCAGGTAGAAGAACTCAAGAAACGTAGGTGTGCTCCGTAGTTCAGGAAGGGAGTGAAGGTGGCTCAGGTACTGCTCGAATGCCCGGCTGCGTTTGGCAATGGTCTCAGCGGCGAAGTTCTTGCGCAGCTTCTTGCGAGGGAAGAAGACGCCGTCCATCTCGTCTCCGTGACGCCGGCGCAAGCGGCTGTGTAGACGCTCGAAGTCAGTGTAGCGCCGCGTGATGACCGCCGGAGTTTTGTCAAACGTCCCAGAATGGATGACGTGAATTGTGTAGAGCTAATGAGAAAGAGCACAAATGCATTTGATTTCGTGTGAAATTACAAAAACAAAACCTAAAGATGGAAAATGGGTCAATGATGTCACATTAACATTTTTTTTTCCTTTGTCCAAAGTTTACTAGGACTTTCAAAATTAATATTTTCAGTTTAACAAGTTACATTTTTTTAACTCAAGCAATGAGTTAGTTGAAGTTAATTTATATAAGTGAGTTTATTGAAGTAATATGCGATTTAAAAAGATTAATTGCAGAAAAAATGTGCAAATAATTGGTTAATAGTTTACATTTTTTTTAAATCAACTTAAAATCAACCTAATGCATAAATAATTCAGTTTATGAACCCTTTAGCCTGAATTATTTTAATGAGCACACTTCTAATATCTGAATTAAATTAATTTTGGGTGATGCAACTGTTCTGATATATTGATATAAGAAAAAAAAAATTATATATAATATATATTAGTCCTGTCAAATGATTTATCGCCTCCAAAATAAGTTGTTAACATAATGTGTATTTATTATGCATATATAAATACACACATACAGTGATATTTACAAGTATATATTTATATTCATACAATTTATATCATATATAAATATATTTAATGCATAAAGGTTACATTTTTCTTAAATACATAAATGTATGTGTATTTATATATACATACTAGTATTTGCCCACCAAACTGACATTATGTTGTGAGACCAATTTTATGGAGACATTTTTGTCTAATCCAGATGAAATCAATATTTATACAAAGAGTTAATCTCTGTACATTTAAGAACTTGCATGTCTTTTCCTTTTCTTTGGTGTCAAGAGTCTAATTTGCCTTTTTCCCAAATTTAAAATGCTCTGTGACGAATGTTTTTGTGACCAAAAAAAACTTTACAGCCCGAAAAATGGTTCTTGAAACTTGACTGAAAAGGTTCACAGCAGGTGTTACTGTACTTACCACATACTTGGAATTTGTTTCATGCACAACACTGGCGTCAGTCACCTCAAAAATGAGTTTTTCAGGAATGCAACGAGTTTTTGAGCTGCGCCAGTTTTCTTGTAGCTGTCTGGTGATCATGTTCGCGGTTTTTGGGGAAGGACCAATTGGGCTGGTATCTATAAACCAAAAACAAAATTAACTGCAACCGTGAAGCATCGAGTGAACTAAAAGTGAACTAAAAAAGAAGAAGTGAAATCTGCCTACGAATAGATTCTTTTAAATTCACAAGAACCATAACAAATGTGTTCAAGCTTAAAAGAGGAGCTCGTTCCAAAAAAAACAAGCTGTTTTTAAAAGAAGGATTTTTCTTTCCCGGCAGATTTTACATCACCAAAAAGATACCGCTTTCCAGTTTGTTTTTGGTGACACATGATTTTGAATAACGCTGAGATGATTTTCAGTGAAGCCTGACCCAGATTTGAATCTAACCTATTTGTAAAACACGTGTTATGGATGACTACCTGTGCTGCTACATGCATTATCTACGGACTCTCCAAAGAAGTCCGAGTCGCTGTCTGGTCCCGACACGTCTCCTGCGTCCTCAGAGTCCAGGACCCCATCGCCCTCAAAGCACAGGGTTCCTCCGAGTCTGGCCGACACGCAATCTGTGTCATCCTCGAGCTCAGAGCTTTCTGGAAAATCATCCGCTCCATGACCGTCCGCCTCGGAGGGAAGCTCCCCTTCTTTGAACAGCGTACGTCGAAGTCTGTCGAATAGTTTAGAGGCCATTCCAGCTTTTCTCCAACCCTGAAGAGCACAAAAGACACATGATCCCACCACGACCTTGAGAAGCATTCCTGAATACAATACTATGCGTTCAAATCATGACATTACTTCTGGCAGATCCTTTAAAATCATGTAAAGCTACTGACTAAGTGAGCAAAAGTATGAAACAAGCCTACAGACTGAGTCAGTGATGGAAACACTGAAACTTCAAACCTCCCATGAACTTTCATTGAGCTGTGAAACGAGAGAGAGAGCAGGGAAACTGATCTGTCACGTAAAGATGTATTATTTATTGAAGGGTCTGGTGAAAAGAGCTTTACAGCAGTATTGGATTGCTGTTATTTCCATGGATAAAATCTGAGTTAAAGCAGAAGTATTTATCGTAACACATGGTACACTGAATATATAGCACACTTCTTGCTCCCATAACCAAACTATATTCATAAGCACATGGAGAAACATTTGGAAACATCCAGGAAAGTGGGAGCGTCTCTGATTCACTCCTAGCTTGCTAACGTTACGTGCTAATAATAAAAACAACACCGCGCTGAATCAGCAGCGCTTTCGCAAACTAGAAGAAATCTGACGATGATTACGTAAATGAACCTATCAAATCCGTCAAATATCTGGTAGGCAGAAGTCAAAAGTTCTCAGACGCAATGTTTGCGCTCAACTCACCTAACTTTTCTTGCTAACTATGGCTAATCCTAACATTTCGACTCCAAAGGGATGACCAAACATAGGAAACGCGTGGATGTCTGCACTTACCCGAGTTAAAGACCTCGAAACTACATGTGATCAGCTCTTCGTGCTGCTGGATAGATCATTTTCATGTGCAAATAAACAGACGGAGCTGTGTTAAGACGGATGGGAGTTATTCACTGACCATTAAGTTACTTGGAAGTGGGCGGACATTCACTCGCTTGGCAACTGACTAACAGTAGAAAACATTTCAAATACATTCTTAAATATATTTCAGTATGTATAAATATATCATTTTGTGCATTTTTTGTTTGTGCATTCATCTTTAAACTCTGTATTAGTTTATTATGACATGTAAATCGTTTTAAACGAAATAGTTTATTATTGTTATTATTATTATTATATCATTTATCTGTCATACATGTGACAAGTAATGAGCATATGAATGTATATTAAAGATTCAACTTTATTACGTAAATAATACGTCTTTTTTATTCTAAAATGGCTTTTTGACACAGGAAGTCGGTTACTCTCACTATAAATAATTCATTACAATAATAATAATAAATAAAAAAACCATTGCATCATTTTGCATTTTACAGGACAAGTACCAACAGTACATTCCTGCTCAACTGGAGGCGCAGCAGGTTCAGGACCCTCCGTTTTTGCACAATCCCCATTGCACCCTTTTGTTTCTGGTATTTTTGTTAACACAACTGTGATTTGTCTCTGATAACTATTTCAGTGAAGTGGAAGAATTTAACAGAAAGATTGACAAACAATTGAGGAAAGAAGGAAGATCATTCAGCCGGTGGGTATTGCTCTTATATACTTACACATTTGCAGTTTGCAGTCACATGGATATATGTCTGGCTTAACACAGCCAAACAGAATATGTTATAGCTGAACATGCTTAACAAATGTTAGTTGTTTCTCTCTCTCTCTCTCTCTTTTTCTCTCTCTCGGGAGTTGAAGCACAGAGCCATTCTGTCCATGCAGCGGCTGATGGAAAAGGAGGATCTCTGCAAAAATAACATGAATAAATAATAAATATACATTCTTAAATCATACTTGAGTCTTGTCTTGTCTCTTTACAACCTTTAAAATATCTGGCTGTAATTTAGTGATTGCATATGGTGATTGCATGGTTATTAGTTAAATTCAAGTTGGCTAATCAATATACAGCATAATTCAAGAAACCAAGATTTTGAAGTTAATCAACTTTTCCATTGTTTAAATTTTTTATTTATTTATAAATATTTGTAATTTGTTTAAATTGTAACTCAAAGCAGGTATTTCACACTTTGTAATTAACATCTGATGCATGTTGAATCGCATAAAATAATTTCTTGATACTATGTACAAACATTACTGCACCAAGTCCTTGATCTGCGGTCCTGAAACAGCAGCCGCCGCCATTACATCACCCGGTCGCTAGATGGCGCTCTCACAAAAAAACTAGGGTCCTAGAACTGGGGTCCTGAAACTGCAGCTCCTCTGGTTGTGCAGGAAGGGTTACTTTTCAATGACACTCCAGTCTGACAGGAGGCGCTGAACGCAACTCGTGTTAGCGCTTCAGACACAGAGGAAGACAATCAATGGATCGCGCGGTATAAAAACACCATTACAATCATAGCGTTTATTTTGTTTTGTGTAACTTATACAATGGCACCCAAAAAGGCGCCGAATTCCCGTGAAGTAGAGAAAACCGCTTCAAGTGACTCGAAAGTAGAGTAAGGTTTCATATTTAATGTCAAATTAAAGTAAGGTAACTGTTATTCAGAAATGTTAACTTGTTGCTTGAATAATGTAAAGATCAATCTGGCTCACTTTTTTTTACATGGGTTTTCTTTTAAATGTTTTGTATTACCTCATGTGAAAAGACTTGTGCTGATGTTTGTTTTGTAAAATGTATTTGTTTACAGGTTGAAGCGTTTTGTCACCTTAAAGTTAGGCGACATTAGTTTGAAAATGGCAGTAAATAAATCAACCTGACTCGATTTAAGAATTAAACACGAATAAAATAAGTCACTACTCTACAGAAAAACAATATTACTGCTAAATAATTATTTGGCCTAATAACAACTAAAAGGCTAAATCAATCTCCTTTAGACATCACAAAAGAGTGTCTGGTTGTCATTTAACTCGTTTGTTGTTCATCATGTAACGTTATGCAGATATTGTATGCAGTCAGCATCTCTTTTTCTTTTTTAGTTTATCCACTGAAAATGAAGCCAGCGGTGCAAGGAGGAAAACCAAAGGTAAGAGCACACACAATTCATTCAGTGTCATAACTCCCTAATGTTATCCTGACAATTTCATCTGATATTGATTTTTTATCATCAGGCACGTTTGTGAAGTCCAGATACATGCCAACTGAAACAAAGGCTCAGACAAAGGTAACTGTCAGCAAAAGAATGCGGCGAAGCTCTATGTTAAGTCTCATAATATTGTTATCACTTAAAGGGTCACAACACCCCCCTGTTTCAGAAGTGCTTGTTCACACCTCTGGTTTGAAAAACTTTCTGAAAAGGGGCGTTGTTCACTGGGGGTAAGGGGTGTGGAGACAAGGCGGAGACTGCATGAAAGGGGGAGTGACATCGCGTATGTGATTTACCGCGCGCGCCAGCATCAGTGGTGCGCGCTGATCTACACGCGAAGAAACGGGAGCCGCGAGCTCATTTCAAAACCGTGCGCGCGTGATGTCATCTACGCGCAATTCATGCACTCGCGCGAGCATGAAATGTCATCTGCGCGCAATTCAGTTCAGCACGCATCCAAACTTTAGCTCTGGTCGCATCGCGGGGAAACTTTTGTTTTGTTACAATGAAGAAAGGCACAAACACGAACCATGTCTCCGAAACAGCAAGCCAGCCAACGTAAACAAGTGACACAAGTACGGTGATTGGATTAGACGAGTCCTTTGTCATGAATAATGTTACACTGCTCATTAATAATGCATTAATAGGGCCGTGAAGCCGATGACGTAGATAGGTAATGTACAAGCCACGCTGCGCAAAAAAAAAAAACGCATCTACGTCACGGGCTCAAACGTAACTTTTAAAACCGGATGCACGAAATGGTCGCAAAAAGCGCAAAAATGACCAATTTCCACTTTGTAACATTTTTAGTGAGATATATTACTGTTTTAAGCAATGTGACCCTTTAAGTAATGTCAAGAAAGAAACAAGCAAACTAATTAATTTTGACTTTTCATTCATAAAATTCATGAAAATATGTTCAGATGCTAGTTATCACTTTCAATAAAATTCACATGGTCTGAGACCATTTTATTATAATTTTTTTATGGATAGGCACACATGATATACATATATCAAAAGTATACATACACATACCCTATAGTGGCCCCTCCTCCCAGTCCACAGATATAATCTCCTTCACAATGACAGCCCTGATCTGTGATAAATGGCCCTGCATGATTTGTTCTATTCATGTCTTATGTTTACAAGTATTGGGTTGGTAACCAGAAATGTCAGAGTGTCATTAATAATCAAAGCTATTTTAAGCTTTTAGAGAGAGATCGTTTATGCATAGAAGCATAATTATCAGCTGAGGGGTATGATGGAAAACATACTATAGTTTTATTTCAACGCTGTAAGGAGAGCAGGTTTGATCAATATTAATTTACACTCCAGCCTGCCTGGAAAATACCCTCACGGACCGCCACTGCTAAACAGATCAATACAGTGCATTAATAGATGAATTCATTCTGCAGGCACTTTTACATAGCAACTTAAATTTTGTAAATATATGTATTCTTGTCATAGCCTTAATCTTGACGTTGTAAATGTCACAATTGTCAATCACAGTCCAACATCATGGCGAAGTCTTTCAAATATACGATGTAGTTTTCATTTGTATTTTGACAGAATGAAAGCACTAAATGGAAGCAGGACCTGAGCGTCTCTGAGGTACGTCAGACCGTTTTTGGCATCCTGTAAAGGGGCATCGTGCCACGTTGTGAGTGTTCTCATCTGCACTACATATCAGTGCGATAAGATGCAGACAGGCAGCTCACCACACAGAACACCCCATTCCCACAGCGTTTAGACTCCCTAATGGATACATTTTATTCTCATCTCATTCCCTATTTTCCTATAAAGTAATCATGTAAAGCAAAAATAGACTTGCCTCAGCAGCCTACTGTGATTGGGAATATAATCGTACAAAATTAGCCTTGTTATCTTACAGGTGTAATTGAAACTGGTTCTCATTTTCACGGTTCATTTGGTTTATAATGAAAAAAATCAATTAACTTTTGACGTTTTTCTTTCTTCCTACTTGGAATGTTTATTTCATAGTGTTAAATTAAAATTAAAAACTTTATGTTCATAGCTAATATTATAATATTAAATTTTAAGCTAATTTTATAAAGAGGAATTAATGTTTGCATTACTTCGGCTTTTCAATTTCTGCAAAAATGCACTAAGACTCAGAAAGGAAAACCGCTACACTCACGTAAAGGATTATTACTAATACAGTGTTTGTCCCCCTTTCTCCTTCAGAACTGCCCTAATTGTACGTGGCTATGATTCAACAAGGTGCTGAAAGAATTCTTTAGAAATGTTGGCCCATATTGATAGGATAGCATCTTGCAGTTGATGGAGATTTGTGGGGTGCACATCCAGGGCACGAAACTCCTGTTCCACCACATCCCAAAGATGCTCTGTTGGGTCGAGATCTGGTGACTGTTGGGGCCATTTTAGTACAGTGAACTCATTGTCATGTTCAAGAAACCAATTTGAAATGATTCGAGCTTTGTGACATGGTACATTATCCTGCTGGAAGGAGCCATCAGAGGATGGGTACATGGTGGTCATAATGGGATAGACATGGTCAGAAACAGTGCTCAGGTAGCCCGTGACATTTAAACGATGCCCAATTGGCACTAAGGGGCCTAAAGTGTGCCAAGAAAACACCCCCCACACCATTACACCACCATTGGACTGCTGCATACTGGATGTTTTTCCCTTTTTAAACCATTCTTTGTAAACCCTAGAAAAGGTCGTGTGTGAAAATCCCAGTAACTGAGCAGATTGTGAAATACTCAGACCAGCCTGTCTGGCACCAACAACCATACCACGCTCAAAATTGCTTAAATCACATTTCTTTCCCATTCTGACATTCCGTTTGGAGTTCAGGAGATTGTCTTGACCAGGACCACACCCCTAAATGCACTGAAGCAACTGCCATGTGATTGGTTGATTAGATAATTGCATTAATGAGAAATTGAACAGGTGTTCCTAATAATCCTTTAGATGAGTGTATATAGGGAGGTCAATAAGTAATTGATCACCCTGTGACAGAATCTAAAAAGAAAAATGTTGTAAAAAATTTTTTGGGTGGGATTAGTGTGTCAAATAAGTATTTTATCAGCCAGATTTATAGAAGACCAAAGATTTTGCTTTTAAATAGACCAGCTACACTCATGATCATGGTTCTAAATTAGTAGCACCTGATTCAGGTCGTTAGCAGTCATAAAGACACCTGTGCACCCCACAATCAGCCAAAGTCTAAGTAGCAACATGGACAAAACCAAAGAACTGTCAAAAGACACAAGAGACAAAATTGTAGACCTTCACAAAGCTTCTTTTTAGGTTCAGTGGAAATGCACCTATTGCAAATTGTAGACCCTTCCATGATTTCTAAGTAAGAGAACTTACAAAGTCACAGGGTGATCAAATACTTTTTGACCTTACTGTATATATGCGTATTTATTCAATATTTATAATATTTGCGAATTCTTTTGTGTAAGTTAAAAAAAAAAAAAAACAGTTTCACAGACAAGGCTTAAGCTAGTCCCAGACTAAATTGCATGTTTGAGCTGTTTCAGATGAAAATATCTTGCTATAAATATCTATCTTAAAACATGTCAGTGTCATTGATCTGTGTTAAGATGCACACCTGTAATATTTTCTTATGACGCATTTTTTGTAAAAGTTGCTTGAATATCTTAATTTAACTAATGCCTAGTATTTGCTTAAGCTAAGCTCCGTTTGTGAAACCGGGCCTTAATTTGGTCATCTTATATATATATCTTATATACATAATTGTTCCATCTTATAGCATCTTATTTAGTTAATATTTTTTTCTTCTTTTAAATAACAGGTTAAACTAAATAAAACACAATGAACAGTTACACATCTGCCTTTCACAGCATTTGTTATTCTGCCACAGAATATTGAGTGATGTGCTAGTTGGCTCGGTGGATGCATGTCATTGTGCAGAACAGCTTGACTGAGCCCAGATGGATGATGTTTCTATCCCACAGGTCCAGAATTTTATTCTATACCAAGATTGTTTATTAAATGTACAATCAATCAATTAATGAAATGTATGCTCTCTACAAAGCATAATTTAATGGAGTCTTTTATCAAGTAGATAGCTCTTGTAACACCATGTATTGAGCAAATTTATTTTTGTTTTTTCTAGCACCATTTACTTTAAAATTCAATTCCTAAAAGGCAATACAAATCACAAACGGAGCCAGAATTTTCCCAATTAAATTCTGTAATAGCAAATGTAGTATCCTTTATCCTATATGTTTATTTAATACAATCTGTATCTGGAAATGGATTTTTATTATTGATTGTTTTTAATATTTAAAATATTGTATTTTTTATAATATTTCTGTCCATGTCTTTCTGTCACAGAAGGTGAATGAATAAAGTCTGCCTTTTTTCTATGAATACTGTAATTTAGTAACACATAAAATATGTCAATGATTATGAAAAGGAGAAATCCCTCAAAAATCTAAAACTTTCTGTATTCACGGTGGTTTCATACATGTTTGAAAACCATGCATGATCAATAAACTACACAGCAGCATCATTATTTGTTAAACTAATGTAAAACAGATAAACTGTAATCATAATCACATTTTTGTAATGTCTATAAGCCACCATTAACTATCACATCTAATATTTGTAAGAAATATGTATTAATATCTATATATTCCCCCAGAAAACATCTCACAGACTTCACTAACCTGAAACAATTCAGTATTTATGATTCATTTTCATTGACATAGATTTGCTTAAAACATACACACACACATCATGATGCTCTTGGCTCATCGCTGCATTTTCCCCTTCTTCCGTTACCGTAAATTACCCAAATTATAACTTGTTCAACCTTAGCCAAGCTCAAATTGTTAAGAATAGGAGTCTTTCACAAATAATTTCAGGCTATTATGAGGAAGCCTCATTTACCAAGACACAGTCATGGGGTATAGAGCTAATCTCTCAAAGCCTGTGCTTAATTAGAGCAAATTGAGTGACCAAATAGAATTACAGAGAAACCTCTTACCCATCTGCTTACCTCTACAAGATGAAATTGCCTCCTTTTCACACAGGTGCATTTTCAATTGAAAGATATCTTTTCATACCTGGAATGGATTTGAAGCTGTAAAAATCTATCCTACACGTGGAAGAATCACGTGTCACGTGTTAAGAGGAAAGTTTTTTTTTTTTTTTCTATTCAGTGAGGAGATAGGCTGTGACCTGGGACCAGAAAGATGATTGTTAAACCTCCTCTGAAGGTGCAATCTGAGACGTGCCTGTTCCTGGAATTTGTGCTGATTTTACAAGTGAATGGATTGTGGTGTCAAATCAAACATAATGTCAGTAGAAAAGGAGTAAAAAGTCAGTAAGCCTTTTAAACAGGGAGGAAAGCCTAAAGAAGGACTTTATGTCACACTTACATTGATTAACCGATTACTCAGAGGTGACCTTTTGTTGTCCTGATGATGGATGCTTTTCTGCAACTAAATGGAGCAACTAGAAAAGGATGAGTCTTTAAATAACTTTTATGGTGTCACAACAGCAACAAAAAAGTATTTGTACTTATTATTTTTTGAATAATTTGGTGAATTGCGATTGATTGCACATGGAGACCATTCTACAAGAACATACTATAATTTCAGATATTTTGTAGAGAGAGGCTTTCGTTTTTTAATAAAAACATCAAATTTGGTTAATAACGATAGGATAGGTTGCCATCAGAATAACAGGCTGTTTCATAGACTTTTTAAATTCTTTGAGCTGAAAAAGATTGCTGGGCCAGGAGGATCCCCGGGGTTTACAAATGGGAAATGGCTCTTAATTAGGCAGCTGTCCAAGCATGGAAAAAGGGCAGGAGGGTACTTCACGTATTAAAGGAGAAGAGGGCTAATAAGTACCTGACTAGAGAAGTGTGCCATCTAACCATCTTAAACTCTACCTCTGCTATGTTTTTGTTAGTTTCATGTGTTATTACATTTGTTTTATACATGAAACTAAATCAAATATAAGAGTCACAGAAACATTAAAGAGTTACTCCACCCCAAAATGAAAATGTTGGCATTAATCACTTAATCATCAAAGCTTTATGCTTTATGTACGGAAAGAAAACGAAATAATGTCTTTATTCAACTATACAGCACGTAACACCACTGTAGCACCTTTTTGGAAAGATACACTGTTTGTACAAAGCGTAAATACACATACAAGATTCTTTCCATTGCGCCTAACACAGAACTACATGCACTATGTGCTTGCACTCTCCAAAATGGTGCTATGGTGATGTTATGGTGCCCAATCATTGAATAAAGCCATCTTTTTTTTTCATACAAAAATCTGTTCTCGTAGCTTCATAACGCTGTGGTTGAACCACTGATGGCAGATCATCCAAAATATCTCAAATTAAGATAAACAAAGCTTTTACGGGTTTGGAACGACATACGGGTAAGTGATTAATGGCAAAATGTTCATTTTGGAGTGGAGTAACCCTTTAAACACACAATCCAGAAGTGTATTTCTCCACTGACAGCCATAAAAAAAATATCCCAATATTCTCCCTCCAAAATAGTTAGTAAAAGTATACCATATATACATATCATTTGTATTTAAAGACTTGAATTGCATGTCACAGATCGAGATAAATACTAGTGAAGGGTTTGAGAGTCTGTGTCCTCGTGGTGCCATCATCTAATTGACGGTTATGATGAAATGTTCAGTGTCGCTCCAGAGAGATTTGTCACATACAGCTCAGGTGATTGGCTCAAACCACCTGTAATTAGTAAAGAGTGCCTGTGATCAAAGATGGATTTGAAATTGTGTACTTCCAGAGGGACAGGCACCAGCTGAGCCATTATTATTACTAACAAGAATGACAGTCGAGAGCTTCCAGCTCTCAGCATGCTGCTAGAACTAATCCCAACATATTCTTTAGTGTATTCAGTTGCGTTGGCCTTGATTTCAGGTCAAGTAATTTTACTGCGGTGAAGAAAATTATGAATATATGAGAGCTTAGTGGTTGTGCAAACTGATAGAAATCTTTTTTTTTTTTTGTAGTCGTACTAGATGAGAGTTTATTCAGCACAATGTGATAACCTTCAAAACAGACTGACGAAATAAATAGCTTCTAAGTACAGTACTTGTAGGCAATCTTTTAGTTGAGGATAAAGGCATTTACTTTCTGAGCTCCATGATTCTGAAGCTGCAAAGTAAGGAAAATGGAATAAAATCCATGATATAAGAACAACTTTCTTACCAGGCCATCAAATCTGCTACATCACAATAAAATATATGAGCCATAATTGCTGGTTTTGATGTTGTTTTATTTGCACAATGAAATGGCATTACAAAAATTAAATAATAACATCTTACCTTACAAAATACAAAAATAAATTCAGAAGTCTGAAACACATTTATTAAGCTGCAACGCGTCTCAAGCTGAAGTGCCAACCTGACGAGAGAACGTGAGTACGGTTGCCAAATGCTGTGCTGGAGTCACTGAATCACAACACACACAGTTCCATGAATTTGCTGTCATTTAATGCTTTTAAATACTCACACTTTGACCTTTCGATGTCTTATTCAGCAGGCAAAATGAATGAGACTTGTATACATAAATAAACACCAAAACAGCATGTCAAGGAATCACTGAGTCATTAACATTAGCATTTTTTCATGGTCAGCGCAATCATAGTATCACATTTCTCTGGGTATCAAATAAATGTGTGCAGAATAATCACGCAAGCTATGCGGTGTAATTAGTGCAATCTTACATTCTCAGCATCATCCAATGACAATCGCTTAGTGTTGTCTCACAATTAGCATTGTGACATCAAACAGAAACAAGCTTATACACACAAAGAGGTCAGTCCATACCAGCAGCAGCAGATCTCCTTGAAGGTTTTCCTCATCTCTTGGCTTCTGAAGGCATAGATGAGAGGGTCTATGACCGAGTTGCACATAATGAGGATCAGATACATGTTGAAGTGAGACATGAAGCAGATGCAATAAGGGTTCCTGGGGCAGGAGATCATGAGAATGAGATGCAAAAAGAAGGGAGCCCAGCACACCACGAATACACCCAGCAGAATAGTGATGGTAATGGCCCCTTTCATATTTGCCACCTGCCATATAGGACCATTGCCAGGGAGGGCGGCTATGCGCTTCATATGCAGCCGGGCTAGAAGAAACATGTGGACATAGAGCGAGGCCATAAGTGCCAGCATGGTGAAAAACATGCTGATAAGGCAGATGAGAACGGTGGTGCTCTCTGAGTACACAATAAAAAGCACACCAGAGACCGTGCAGAAGGTCCAGATGCAGGTGATGATGATGCCCGCCCGCCGTTGGGTCATGATGTTGTGGTAGCGCAAAGCGTAGAAGATCGTGATGTAGCGGTCCACCGCAATGGCCAACAAACTCCAAATAGAGGCCAACAGCGAGCTGCAGATCATTGAGTCAAAAATGTTATCCATGTTCTTGATGATGCTCTCGCGATTGGTCAGGTTGCCCCCTGTGATGAGCGCCATCACTACTGTTTCTGAAGCATTGGAAACGCTTACCAACAAGTCTGCTACGGCTAAACTGCAGATAAAGAAGTACATGGGAGAATGAAGATTCTTGTTCTTGACAATAGCCGCGATCACCAGAATGTTCTCCAGAAGACTGACGAGCCCGAGCGTGAGGAACACCTCTGTGGAGATGAGCAGCTGCTCATAGCATCCAGAGGCTGACCCTCTCTCACCCTGAGCAGGCTTTCCCACTGGTAAAGCTCCCTGGCTGTGATTCCGAAATGAATGATGCAGTCCATGATGATGTGAGGTGTTCATTTCCCTGAATATCCGTAGTCAGTGATCTGTGTCTACTTCAGTCTGGTGAATTCAAAATGAACATCATCCATCATGTAAATCAAAGAAAGCAGGTACTGTGTGAGCATCTGTCACCTCACTTCTGTGATGACTCTTTCTCAAAATCAGCAAAAAATGTCCGACAGTTGTCTGCAAGAGCCTCCTACACGACACAGACACACAGAGAATCAGAGGTTAGGAGACAGTTGCAGTTGACCGAAACGCTGACTCTGTTTCAACACTATTGAAGTGCAAACAGCGTTCAGAGTGAGGCACTCAGTCTCCAGAGCTTCCAGCACTTGGCAGGCAGGCGAGTGAGATACTCTTGCCTCCACAGCTACTGTCTGACAGGCTCCTCCTCCAGCTTTCTCTACCAATCAGAGGCAGTTTTTATGGGTGAATGTAAGCTAATATCAGAAGAAGGTTAGTGTATGAATGGGATTGCCTCTGCTTGAACAAATAGATAAAATCCTTTAAAGAAGGTGTTTTCTTAAAGCATTTTGGTGGTATGTTTATATTACGTAGTAATATAACGTGGTATGTAATATCATCACATCCAAATTCAAGGACCATAATTGTTGTATAATTTAAATTATTGCCTGTTTTTTTTTTTTTTTATCTACAGGTTCAGATTAGGATCTAACAAATCACCTCATTTGGATTTTACAAATGCTTAATGAGGCTCATGAATCAGAGCTGACTCTTCCCTCTTTAACCTATTGATTATACAGTTTTATGTCCAAACATAGAAAATCAATTACAGTCAAAAGTGCCTGAAGAAAGAGACTGTGATAACCCTTCTGTGATAACCACATGGGAATGGACACTGTGAAAACTGCACAAACAACAGCTAATCCAGTTAGTGAAGTGGTAAGGCAAACAAGTAGAACAACAAAATAAAGAAATTTTTTATGCTTTGTTTCTGAGAGAACTGATTATGACATTAAAGTAACATATCCTATATAAAATAATCAGAATAGTGCTTTATATAGTGTATATTGAGAAGGCACCTCCAAGCAAAATGTATACATAATCCACATAATGTCATATTAATTTCACATTCTGATAAATTACTGATGCAATATAAATAAAGAACTTAAATTAAAAAATGAAAAATGTTAAAAACACCAACCAGCAATAATGGGTTTTCAAGAAAACAAAATCAAAATCTGTTATTTAATTACAAGCCAACACACTTTAAGTTTCCCCCAGTGTAAAACCTACGAAATACAGAAACATAGAAAAAATATTATAATCTATATGTATATCTTTCTATTACATATTGTTACATAAAATAGCCATTTTTCATCAACATCAACATCAACAGCTCTATGCATATTATACAGTATGCCATGTCCTTGAACAATGTTTTAGATAAAATAAAAATGTGCACAGAAAGAGTTGCAGTAGAAGAATGTTCTAAAGTAGTTGCACTTGTGAATGCAAGAAATTTCTCACATTCTTTTATAAGATCAGCAATAACAGAGAATAATTCAAAACACATAAACATGTCAGGGCAAACAGATTTTTCTGGCGGTACTGACAATACTACAACTACAAAAGAAATATTTGGATTGTTAGCTTACATAATAATTATAACTGGTATATTACTTCTTCAAGACAAAAAAAGTTTAGTGTTATAAAAAAGAGGACCCTGAAACTAGACTGTCAGGAAGACACATGACAAATTAAATATGCCTATTCTCATGTGTTGTTTCTTCTGAGCAAATAATACATAAAATAAAGACTATGTTTGAGTAATGTGCTAATGTGCACAGAGCACTCTCTGTTAACTCTGCCCATTGGATGGTACAGGATAATGTGTGGGGGGGCATGACAGACAGTAATTTCAGTCTGTCATCCAAAACTTGTGACCATATTTTTATGCTTATAAGTCATCTGCATATAACATGCTGCTCAGTGTTTATCTGAAATTAAATATAAATGCCTGGATGTTAGATTAAAAGACAAAGAAACATGAGCTGGAAGTAAAAATATCTTACTGAGGCTATACACTCACCTAAAGGATTATTAGGAACACCTGTTCAATTTCTCATTAATTATTATTGAGACAATTACAATTATCTAATCAACCAATCACATGGCAGTTGCTTCAGTGCATTTAGGGGTGTGGTCCAGGTCAAGACCATCTCCTGAACTCCAAACAGAATGTCAGAATGGAAAAGAAATGTGATTTAAGCCATTTTGAGCGTGGCATGGTTGTTGGTGCCAGACAGGCCGGTCTGAGACTCAATCTTCTTAGTTACTTGCACACGCACAACCATTTCTAGGGTTTACAAAGAATTATGTGAAAAGGCAAAAAAAAATGTATAATGCGGCAGTCCTGTGGGCGAAAATGCCTTGTTGATGCTAGAGGTCAGAGGAGAATGGGCTGACTGATTCAAGCTGATAGAAGAGCAACTTTGACTGAATTAACCACTCGTTACAACTGAGGTATGCGGCAAAGCATTTGTGAAGCCACAACACACACAATCTTGAGGTGGATGGGCTACAACAGCAGAAGACCCCACCGGGTACCACTCATCTCCACTACAAATAGGAAAAAGAGGCTACAGTTTGACTGACAATTTGACAATTGAAGACTGGAAAAATGTTGCCTGGTCTGATGAATCTCGATTTCTGGTGAGACATTCAAAAGGTAGAGTCAGAATTTGGCGTAATCAGAATGAGAACATGGATCCATTATGCCTTGTTACCACTGTGCAGGCTGGTGGTGGTGGTGTAATGGTGTGGGGGATGTTTTCTTGGGACACTCTAGGCCCCTTAGTGCCAATTGGGCATCGTTTAAATGCCACGGGCTACCTGAGCACGGTTTCTGACCATGCCTATCCCATTATGACCACCATGTTCCCATCCTCTGATGGCTACTTCCAGCAGTATAATGTACCATGTCACAAAGCGCGAATCATTTCTTAATAGTTTAGATGGAATAGGGTCTAACATACATGTTGTTGGTTTAGATGCCTTAACAAGTTTATACAGTTCTTCCTCTACTTGCCTAGTACAGCCAAACATAGCCTAACCTAATATAGCATAGCACAACACAACATCTTAATCTTAAACTTTATTAAAAATTAAAATGTTATCTGTTATCATCAGTTAAAACACTGTGTATTAACATGAACATTTTGATTACCTAAAATTAAATCAAGAAATGCTGTGACGTTACGCTATTCTCGGCGAAAAGTGGATCATTACTTCCACAATTACTTCATGGTCACAAATTTAAAAAGAAAAAAAACTATTTGATTTGTTTTTTTGTTCTTGAATTCTCCTTGGGGATCAATATAGTATCTATAATCTATAAAATCTATAATTTATCATTATATCTAATGTGGAATGGAAATGAGGAATGCGTTTATCAAATGAACCAATTGCAGGTCGTCTATTTAAAATAAATGAGGCCCCTCCCCATTATAGGTATTTCTTTA
>JAUMHP010000037.1:811136-822643 GCA_032361065.1 Enteromius trimaculatus | reverse complement strand
ACATAATTTGACCATTAATTTTGTGACATTATAGGGGAAGCTGAGCTTCCCTTGCAGTCTTACAGAAATCGCCACTGCTAGAAGCACCAATGGAATGAAATGGGTACTAATTTATGTGTGATATGCAAATTATGAACATTAATCCAAAACATTCTAATAAATCATTTACATGTTTCTTTCAGTTTTATGTTTTTTTTTTTGTTTTTTTTTGGTCTTTATATATACATACATACACACACACACACACACACACACACACACACATATACATATACATATATAATATTTTCATTCAGTGTGTGTTTCTCTGTCTAGATTGAGCATAATACGCGTAAATTAAAAGAGGAGGCTGAGAGGGACCTTCTGGCTGTGATGGAGAAAGAGCAGCAGTTATCTGCTCAAGTTAACCGCAAGAAGCGTCAGTATCTGCTGCTGGAAAAGCAGAAAGAGATGAACAGTTTACTGGACTTGCAGGTCATCTTCACACGTTTAACACTGCTTCTTAAATCTCCCGTGTTGACTCCTCTCACATTTGAGTCGCTCTTCTATGCAGATCGAGGTTTTGGCTCCCATTGTTGCTGCAATAAAACCATTTTCAGAGGATTACAAGTCATTTGCCACTGCCATTGATGCCACGAGACACCAGCTTCCTGTGAAGAACGTGGACGTTGGAGAGGACGCAGACCAGTTTTTAGGTGAGATCTGCTTACTGTTTTTAATGTAGGCTACATTAATCTCCAAATGTTTTGTCGTTTCTAACATTCCAGTTTATCGAATATCATTTCTCTCGCACAGACAAAGCTGTTGAATCTCTGAATCGAAGTGAGCATGTCTTGCAGCAGTATACTAAAGACATTCCCATGGATTGTGAGGCTTCAAAACAATGTCTTAAAGAGATGGAAGATGCAGCTAATGAAGTCAGCCAACAGGTGACCGGGTAAGAGGACTTCAGTCTCCATATAACATCTCTGTGCCATTCTGTATTTCAACTTTAAATGATTCTGCCTTTTGTTTGGATTTA
Organism: Enteromius trimaculatus; assembly: GCA_032361065.1. Lineage (NCBI taxonomy): Eukaryota > Metazoa > Chordata > Actinopteri > Cypriniformes > Cyprinidae > Enteromius > Enteromius trimaculatus. Next base: position 821,622 of record JAUMHP010000037.1, on the reverse strand, counting down.
TTTTCATTTTAGGACTTTTTCTGATCTTCTTGAGATGTCCTCCCTTTTAACCAGAGAGACCGTTTTGATAAAGCAGTCAGTGGAAGAAGAGGAGCTTGGACAGACCACAGCACAGACTCTCTTCTGTCCCTCCACGCTGTGATTGCATTATCATCATCTGTTTTTCAATTAATTAAATGGCATGTAAAATCAATGTATAGTATTTATTTCATATATTGTTGAAGAATGATTGATTAAAAGAATTTGTCATGTGTTCAGAGAAAACCGTAGAAGAGGAAAGATTAAACATTGTAAAGCGGTAGCTTACAAGGAAATAGATAAACAATTAAGAAAAGCTATTCAAACTTAATCAGTCAACAGAAATATATTTTTTTTCATATAGTTCCCAAAACCTGACTTTTTTTATTTATTTTTTTTTAATCGCTGATCAAACAAAGATGTGAGTCAACCTCAATCAGAAAACGTGAAATGGTGAGAATTAAGCCCATGCATTTTTTCTTATGGATGGAAAAATTAGCCAAATAAAAAAAGCTGAAAGTGTATTTTTAAAATTTGTCAGAGTAGTAATAATTAGTATCTTTCATGCTGAACGATTGTGCAACTACAGGGCCCTTTGTTTAAATAGGAATACAAATCAATGTTACATTTTTGAACATTTTCACGAAGGAAGAATAAACTTGTTGAAGTTTTATCTTCGTTGCCACAAAATGTGAAGTACAAAACAGCATTTTTTTTCTCTTTTTTTTTTTTATATGTAAACTTATTTTGGATGCTTTTTTTTTTTTTTTTTTATGCAATAATTAAAACTTACAAGAACATGGAAGATAGACATTGATATAGTTGTACAATCATACATATAACTAAACAAACAAAGATCTTTGGTTTGCATTTAACAAATTAATATCCATAAAGGTTAAGTGCAGAGAGAAGAAAAATAAAATCTTAAATCACAAAGTTACATCCTTTTATACGTTGCACTTGTCGGATATGACGTATAGGTTTTATAAAAAAAAACTGGGCTGGCTTTGAGAATATAAAATATTTACTTATTTTCTTTCCCCCTGTAGTTCTTGGTATTGTAAAGTAGCTTCTAGTCTACCTGCTCCACGCTCCAACCCAGTCGGTGGCAGTAATGCACCTTTCCAGTTGGTTGCCGTCCGCCATTAAAACAAAGAAGAAGATATGACGTACGAAACCCGTCGACCAATCGGAGCTGTCTTTACGGCAAGTGTCGTCCGCGCACGAGCCCGCAGCCATGAGCGTCGGGTGAGTCCCAAAAGCTTGTTTTTATTTTGATTAACGCACGATGACATGCATTGAACGCATTATATTTAAATACCAGTCAGAAAGCCTAACATTCAATCATTTGATACAAAGAGTATCCGCAGACAGAAACGGTCTTCCGTCAACAAACGGTCTTTGCACAACATCGTTTGAAAACAATCCGTTGTTTTTAGACTTTTTAGCTTTTAGACCTTTCTGCAAGACTGTAAACTCACTTGTGGACCACAAAATCAGTCACAATGGTCAATTTTGAGACTTATACGTCATCTGAAATTTCCAACACTGATAATAATAAATCAGCATATTAGAATGATTTCTGAAAGGATCATGTGACACTGAAGACTGGAGTAATGATGCTTTGTATCACAGGAATAAATTTCATTTTAAAATATATTCACACAGAAAACAGTTATTTTAAATTGAAATAATATTTCACAATATTAAAAAAAATTTTCTGGATTTTTAATCTAATAAATAAGCAGAAGAAACGTCTTTAAAAACGATTAAATATCTTACTGACCCCAAATTTTTTAACGGTAGTGTGTGTATATATATATATATATATATATATTTATTTATATAATATTTGAATTAATGGCATAAAAGAAAAATCTTTACATTTTACCTAAACAGTGTATTTTGTTGGCTTTTGCTACAAATATACCCGTGCACCTTAATGACATTTTCTATTTTAATATATGGAATTGTTTTCTGTTTTTCTATATATCTATTCAGGAATATGTTCTAATGTTGATTGAGTGTCAGATCATTCTGAATCACCTGCAGTGCTGTCAGTTTGTCCTACAAAGTCAATTTATTTGCACGTCCTCTGTCCTGTTTAATGTTCAGGTGGCATCAGTCCAGGAGAGGCCGAGGACACAGGCATAAGGAGCAGGGTCGAGCGAGCAGGGAGCGTGTGGTGGAGCAGAAAGCTGAAGACTCAGTGCCTCATGGCAGCTGTATGACTATGTGTCCTGCCTATGAATTACGCCAGCGGGAAGCACAGAATCGGCTGCACAGGTTTGAGATGTTGGCAGGCACCGAGCGGGATCGCTTGCCGCGTGCTGATGTCTCGCGTGCCGTCAAAGAGTATTCCAGACCCGCAGCGGGGAAAGACTCCACGAGAGCCAGCGACCTCCGACCTCCATCTGTGCTTTTAGAGACTGTGCGTTACCTAGTCGATGACATTGCAGCTTCCTCTACATTTCAGCCATGGACGGAGGTATGGAGGAAATGGCATCTTGTTGGTTTTTTTTATCTGTAATACGATGGCCATTTGAAGCCTGTGTTGTTTATGACCCACAGGTCTACAGTTTTGTGTTTGACCGTCTGCGGAGCATTCGACAGGACATGATTATCCAGCGCGTGTCGGGGCCGGACTGTGTGGCCGTGCTGGAGAGAAGCGTGCGCTTCCTTCTCTACGCCTCCTACAGACTCTGCGGGCAGCAGCTTCAACATTTTGACCCGCGCATCAATGACACTCACCTGCAGGAGTGCTTGAGCTGGCTGCTGGAGAGCTACAGAGACGGGAGGCACCAGCATCAAGAGGAGTTTCAGGCGCTGAGTCTCCTCTATAACTTGGGTAAGTGAGTCAAATATCAGTGTGTTGATTATTTACAGTTTTTGTTCCTCATGGATTTATCTCAGACTTTGTGTTTCATTTGTAATCATTATTTTTTTTTAATAAATAGGTTGCAACTTGTGTGATTAAAAATCAAAAGCTGCTAGATCGAATTAGGTTTTACAAAGTGATATTTTCCATGGGTTTAAATGAAATGTTTTTTTAATACAATAAAACAACTCTGTGCATCAAAACCTAGAAAAAAAAAATCTTTTTAAGAAACTGCTGAATTAAATATTTTGTATATGCATGATAAAGATCCCACAGAAGTATTGAGGAGAAACCAGAGAGTACACACACATTTCCTGATAAACCCACACTATCGGATGTTTTGACTACATCATCGGTCTCCGAGAAAATAGTGCTCTGGGCAAATTCAGTCAGAGACCATAACATGCCTAGTACATAATTGCGCTTGAGAATAAATTTGTTCTTTGCTGAAACTGACTGGCTATTTTTATAAAATAATAGTTTGATCCATATATTCACAACTGATTAACTGATTAAGGCAATTAAGATTTTTTTTTTAATTTCGAATAAAAGATTATACATTTTTAAGTCCCCAAAGAATTCTGTATAACTGGTCATATTATTAAGCAAATGTATAAAGGTCTGGTGAATTGCTAATGAATAATATAATTAATAAGAACTATAATATATTAAATATTCATATTAACTATATTAAATAATTAATAGTACTTCAATGAGATTTACTTGGTTCACTACAAATATATTAAATATTTCACCTTTTTCCTCATTAATAAAAAGTTGCATCCGAGATGAACTGAGACATCTAAGATGAGATCATCGTGCTAATTACGATGTGGCTAATTAGATTAGTATGACTGGATTGACTTGTCTAGGATTATTATTTTGCCTTTTCTTTCTTTAAAGAGTGTTTTGTTTTCTTGTTATTGTCAGTTTTGTGAATAATTAGTTTTTTGTGCTATCTGTATGTTTTTGAGCTTAGCAATAAAAACAGTAGCAGTAAAAAACTTTCTTGCAAGATACTTTTCTTTTCCCACGTGAGTCCGTCCGCGTCAGTCGTGCTCTTTAACCAATCAGATGTGACCTCGCCATTTCAACCAATCATAAGAGCGCAGCCTATTTAAAGGTTAAGCAGCAAATAGTGCAAAATGATTAGAATATTTGGGTGAAATATCCCTTTAAATAAAAAGCATTAATGGAGTTCTACAAGAGATAAACAACATGTTCCTCGCGTTCAGGTTCATCTCAAGCTATTCAGCATGTTCTGGAGCTGCCCGAGAGGATACGCAGTTCTCCGGCTGTTCAGCTGGCTCTGGCCGTGAGCAGAGCACATATGGAGCGCAACCCTGTTCGGCTGCTGCGTCTCACCCAGAGACTGGACTTCATCCAGGTGTGTGCCGTCCACCGACACCTGGCGCCCTGCAGGAGAGACCTGCTCCTGCTCTACAGCCACGGACTCAGCAGCCGAAACTGCCGCTACCCGCTCCGGACACTGGCACGCCTCCTCTCTCTGGACGACGCTCAGGCTGCGCAGCTGTGCCAGGTGTGCGGCGTCAACGTCACTGGAGAGTGGGTGACCTTCTGTAAAAGCTCCTTCTTGGACGTCCCGTCTGGAGATCTGCAGTGCAGACGTATGCATGAGCCGCCGGATGACGAGCGCTGGAACCAGCGTCATTCAGGGCTGTGACTGAAACACACTGTTGTTCGTTTGTGCTGTTTGTTTCTCTAACTTTTATTTTTTTGAGTCATGCCATGTTTGTTTTATAATAAATATTTTTTTAAAAACTGTGTTTTCAATACAGCTTTCATATTTCACAAACTCAGGGTTTTTCGGTTGCCCGAGTTAGACCTCTAAACTACATATGATCACGGTGCTGGTTAAAGTTTGAAATAAAGAGACAGAGGGAGTTATTCACTGACTGTGAGGAGTGGGCAGACACTCTGACAACTGATTAACAGCCATTTTTTAATGCATTTAAAAATACATTTTATAATATATTTACATATAATTTTGTGCATTTTTTTTTACAACATCTTTACATTTTTAACACTGATTATTTAACTTACAGTAAAATATGAATTGCTTAAGTGGTTGTTTACATAGTGCTAAGTAATAAACTGTTTTTAGTTTTCTACTTCAATTCATTAATATTAATTTATTATTAAAGCTACACATGTTTTAAATGATAAACTAACTACACAATGTATTATTTTACAATCCTGAAAAATTCTTGTTTGTGTACGTGTGTATGTATTAATGTCTTTCAAGCATAATACTGACACACAGCACTTTTTGGCTATGAACAGTTGCAGGAAAAGCAATCAGAGCTTGTTCACTTCTCACTGCTGTGTGTGTACACTTGGATTCCAAATATGAGAAACCACGTCACGTCCTTTCACAAGTTTTTCATTCAAGTTTTGATCATTTTATTTATAACGTATAGGCCCCTGAAACTTCCATATTAAATACGATACAGTTTATTTTCATTAATATGCCTATTGTTAAACAGAATTTTACAAATATTACGAGAGATGTTTTATACAAAATTGTATTATACATTGCCAAATAATAATCCTTTTTTTATACCTTTAAGAGTAAAAACTTTAAGATCCAAAATAAAAGTGTTTAATGCTGGCAATGGAAGAATGCGTCACTGCATATTTCTGAGCAAAAAATTATACATTCTCCAAAGGATAAACAACTAAGTGCAACAAAAGATCATACTCCAAAAAATCCTGTCAGGCATATTTAGAATAAGCAAAGGGAAAATATTAATTATATAACTGAATTTTCATTTTGCGCAAAATGTTGCACGTATTGGAAAATGCAATTTGCAATGCCATTTTGCACATAACATTTCAAGTTGATTTGTGCTTCCATATTTAAGGTACTAGAGAAGCCAACCTCAAGCCAAAGTCACCAGTCCAGGTCACTGGTTTCATGCACTACATTAACATGTGTTATTTGTTTTGAAGGTTTTCCTTATTTAGTTTAGTAGGGGTTTAAGAGGTCATATGAAAAGGAAAGCCTTATTTTTATGTAATAAATGTAGTAATGCAGACTTCGTTGCTCCAGAAAGTCATTTTTGTAAATCAGACACCAAATTCACTCTTTCAGATATAAGTTCTAATCTTTCTGGTGTTGTTATATTTGTAGGTTTCTTCTTTAATGTTTAATCTAGAAGGGACTTCTATAATATCTTATTTTGATGTATTTTTTAATTCCTGTATTATGAACTCAATTATTTCAAATGTATCTCTCATGGCAAACTGCAGTGACCAAGATCTTGGGTAAGTGTTCTTCAGTGAGGGGAACAAACATCTGTAGGCCACGGCTAATCTTACTGTTTTGTGTGAAAACCAACCTGTTTGGACAACTTTATCAGTACGAAGGCGGATTTGAACGAGTCCTACAAGGTCGTGAGAAAGTCCTGCAAGTTAGTGGGACATGGTTGTGTCAGAGCCACACGGCGTTAGGGGTGAAAAGAACGTGTTCGAGAGAAAAAGTCTTGGATTACTGCTGAAGTATGGGGTCTCGAAGTAGCAAATGCAAGGTTAACCTGGAATTTGACAGTTCAATTTATAATGAAATGAAAAAGATATATGGGGAGAATTTTGTGGAGGCGGAACTACAGTGGTTTGGGGATCGTGAATTTGAAGTCACGTTTATTGTAAAATGTGGAAAACAAGCTTCAAATGAAATGCCATTTAAGGAAGACAGGAGAAGAGGTGAAACTGCTCTAAACTCTTTTCTGAATCCTTCTGGAGATCCGCAGTGCAAGGTGGGTCACGATTTTGATTCATGGCCAACATCATCCCGCAGCGCTTCAGCATCGGCACTGAACCAAGCTCAAGAAACGGCATCTGCATCTACACCAACCAGAACCACCAAAAACAAAAGAGCGGGAACCTGGTGTGAACGACCAAAGGCTGGTCCAAATGAGAAAGGCCTGGAGGATGGCGAGAAGGTCCAGGGGGCTGTACGCACTGAAACAAACACTGTGTTTCGGCAGTGGTCAGAGAAAGACTTAAGAGCAGCCATAACTCACCTCCCTCACCCCAGAGACTCCGGAGTCAAGTTCGCTGATGAGTTACAGATCTTCTGCCGAGAATTCAGCCCCACCTTTCAGCAACTCAAATGGCTTCTTTTGCTCAAACTGGACGCAACAGACTGGCAAAATGTTGGAAAGCACTTTCCAGCAGCAAATGCCGTCAGAACACACAAGGACTGGAACCATGCTGACAACGAACCGTATCGAAGCGCAGTGGAGCTTCTGTGCCAGCGGGTTAAAACTGCATTCCCGGGCAGGGTGGACGTCACCAAGACTGACTCTTGCATGCAGCGCAAGGACGAGGCTGTGCGGGACTTTTACACGCGACTGTATGAGACCTTCAGCAAACACATGCGAGGCAGCTTTTTAAACGGACTGAGACCCGAACTCAGCACAGCAGTCAAACAGAGCTGCCTCGCATGGGAAAAGGCTAGCCTGGAAACAGTCAGAGAGCATGCAATCCGTGCAGAAAAACAACATGGCGGTATGAAAGAGGAAAAGAGTGAGAAAAAAAGCTTCCTGGCAGGCCAGACGATGCTCAAGTCAGATCAACCAATAAACAGAGGTGCAAGGAAACAACGGCGTGGACCAGGACTGTCAAAGTCGATCCGGACACCTGTATTTTCCCCTCGCAATCAGACAGCAACCAGAGTGACTAAAGCCTAGGAAGACTAAGAGCAGACATCTACTGGAGTAGATGTGACCCCTGAAAGAAACTCTGACACTGAGTCACTTACTAATTGTTCTACAGTGAACAGCAATAAAGGCTTGCTTGATTGAATTAATGTATTTCAAAATTAGAAGTAGTCACCCAATGCTTTATGTATAGGAATGTCTTTGTTCCACAAAAAAACTAAGCGCTTTCTTGCCCTATGAGAGTGACAGTGTTTTGATTCTTGGTAAATTAGCACACTTGAAGTAAATATAGGGGAATGTAAATACTGTAGCAATCAAATACTAATCAAAAGGGGTAAATATGCGACAAAAGCTTTTAATTTTTTATCTACTCACTATTCTTTCATGCAAAGTATTTGTTTTATTTTCTATGTTTATGCGGCAAACTGCAATTTAGTGAGAGGTGTCAAACCAATCTTCAGGCCACAGCTAATCTCAAGAAGATACTGTTTGTGTCAAGGCCACCCTGTTTTTATCAGTACAAATGCAGGTGTGAGTTTCTTTGCATGTGAACTGACCCTTTCTGCAGAAAATAAAAGACAAAATCGTTTTTTCATTCAGAGTTTCACATTTATTATTTATTGGGAGGAATTTGTGCATTGCAGAGGACGCAGGTATAAGGAACAGGACTGAGCGGACAGGGAACGTTTGGTTTTAAAGCAATAAAATCAACTGATAAAAGATTTACTTGTGTATTGATGTAAATCTGTGTTAACAGATGCAACAAATGCTGGATTGTGAGCGTTGTGAAGCGTTGTACCACACACAAACCTCACATAACTGCATATTAAACATCAAATACTGTATGTTATGATTAGATGTGACTTTGACAGCTGTTTTGTTTTTAGTGTGAACAAATTGCTTGTAATTTGTCTCTTGATCAAGTTGTAAGGAACATACAGTATTCATTAGATTAGGCACGCTGGTTAATTAAATAAAACATTTTGACACACTCTGCACTAGAAATTTATGTTTAAAAAATAAATTTTAATTATCCATCATCCATTGACAAGAGTTTTGGTAAACTTTGCTAGATACTGTTAATTGGCCAATGCCAATTATCATTAGTATCTATTTTTTCTTGCAACAACAAACCCCTGTAAGCAAACGAATGTCATTCAAAATAATCAGATTAAATAAAAACCTTGAAACTATTAAATAATCAATAATATATATTTAGCTTTAAATGAAAGTGAACAGACAATCAACAAAAAACAAAACTACATGTGTACAGAAATAAAAAAGTGCAAACCTTAGAATTATGGTTATATAAACAATAATATATTACATATATTACTAACAACCTTGTAACAAAAAAAATAATAAATAGCAACCTACAAATCTTGCAATTATAATATTATGATTAGATATACTTAATACTTATATTATTTTTTAATTTATATGAATTTTTGCAAATGGGTAAACAAACACTTGCTGAAACCAAGCAATAAAGCTACAGTACTCAATCTGTGTGTGTTATATCGGCTGTCTGAGCTCGGTGTGTGTTGTCCTGAGGTGATGAAGCAGTGAGGGAAGCATCTGTGAGTGTGTCGCTGCAGAAACATGGGGGAAGCGGAGACTGTGCCATCCGACGAAAAACAAGCAGAAACCGGCATCTGCACCGCCGAGGAATCGATTGTATGGAGCCAGGAGGTAGAAGTGTGTCTTTTTCACGCAATGCTGGGGCACAAACCCGTGGGTAAGGTCAATTCATTCGTGATTTATGTAAATAACAGGCCCTTAACTCCACACGTGAAACAATAGCTTATAACACCATCAATAAAAGCACATGGTCTTATTTTTTATGCTTTAAATATTTAAAATAAACGACTTAATAATCAGATTTTAAGATAACGTTACCGATTAAGCGTTTTAGAGTTAATTCACGGGTGATTCTTTATTGAGCTTTACCGAGTCCGCTCGCTAATTGTTAAAAGAAAAGTGAATACAGTGATTGAATGTACGGATTTGGTATACAGTAGAGAGATATATTATAGACTATCTAGTTTTTAAGCACTAATATTGTGTTTAAGGAGGGTGTATAATAGTGAACGTGGTGTTGACGTTAGCAAACATTAGCGCGGCTGCTAACTAGCATATTAGCAACACGGCTAAGCTAATGTACACAAAGGTGCTTTCTGTGCTGTAAGGAGACCGTCTTTGTGAAACTGTCTCATATTTTCAGGAGTGAATCGACATTTCCACATGATCTGTATTCGCGATAAGTTCAGTCAGAACATCGGCAGGCAGGTGTCATCTAAAGTCATCTGGGATCACCTGAGCACCATGTATGACATGCAGGCGCTGGTAAGACAACTCACCTCCTGCTTGCTGGGAATATGAGAGATATTTCATGACATGTATTCACTGCATGCATTGCACATAGCAATAATGCAATGCATTGTATGTGAGATTCAAAACTCCAGATTTAATATTTGGTGTTTAACTTTGAAATGGTGAAGAATCTCTCAACCCCTGGAATTAAAGTTTTAGATTTTAAGTTAAACGTTATGATGCATAAATTAATTAATACACACATTTGGGATTCTGCACTTTAACTTATCAAATAAGCAATTTGTTAAGCAAGTTTAAATACTGAGAGTGTATTTATGTTTAAGTAAACACTTTTGAGAATGATAAATCCTAAATAAAAGCATTTTCACTAGCGGTCCTTTGACTAATACATTTTTGTTACTTGAAATAAAATAAATGTACAAAATAATAAGTATTTGTTAATTAAACTTTTATCATTAACAGAAACATTTATTTTGGATGTAAGCATGATTAATTGTTTGACAGAAATAATAATAATTAATAATATATATATAATTTTTTTTTTTTTCCCATCAAATTATTTATTTATTTT
>JAUMHP010000037.1:799438-811036 GCA_032361065.1 Enteromius trimaculatus | reverse complement strand
TAAAACCCAGGATTGGTGCAAACTAATCCTAAACTTACCTGGCTAGCCAGCTAAACCGGCTTCATGGTACAGGCCCCAGAAGTGAGCCGCAACACAATGAAATTAACACAACACAACAGAAACAAGCCATAACAGAATGGAATTAACACAACAGAAACAAGCCTCAACACAACGAAATTAACACAGCACAATGAAAACATGCCACTATACAACAAAATCAAAGCGACACAACAGAAACAAGCCATAACAAAATGAAATTAACACAACAAAAACAAGCCGCAACACAATGAAATGAATACTACACACCGGAAACAAGCTGAAACACAATGAATAACACAACACAATGGAAAGACAAGGAAAGATGAGCTGCAAGACAAGGAATTTAACACAACAGAAACAAGCTGCAACACAATGAAATAAATGGTTTGTTAAAGAGATTTCATTTTGTTGTGCATTACTGGAGCACCATAATTTTCTGTAAATATTCGAGACTTCTATTCATTAGGTGTAGTAATTAAATAACTAGAACAATAACAACATATAGTATATAGTATGTATATGCTAAGAAATACAACTTCAGCTCAAATCAAACTGGAACATTTCACATTCAAGTTACATGCGGCAGCACCTGCCATATGTCAAAAACATAAAAACAGGCTGAAAAATCCTTACATTAAAGGAGGGACCTGAGCTATATTTAGACACCAGAATATCATTATCGCCCTCCTAGGCCAGTATGTAATCACCTAGCAACCACCCGAACACCTTAGCAACCATATTTCAACAGCCTGGCAACCACTCAGAAGCCTCTAACATTGTGTTGGCTAGTTTTGCAGGGGCAAGCACTACTTGTATTTTCTTCAGTAAATGCAAAAATCTAGTTTCTCGCTCCTGTTTCCCTTGATAACTGAAATCCTTGAGTTCTATTCCGGTCTTAGTTAAATCTGTTACATGAGGCCTTGGAGGCGGTGGATAACCTTATGGGTTCACCATGTACCATTTATATCATTCTCATAGAACATTCTCTCTTGCTTCTCCGTTTTCAGGAATAGAAGGCGGAGGAATGGAAAAATCGACACCGGCATAAAAACACAAAACATCATTGACTTCTTGCACTAGCAAGATTTCTTACTTTAGGGGTGTCACGCCTATTTGGCACAGTCGATAATACTGTTTAAAAGTTTGGTGTCAGTCATTTTTTTTAAAGACATTTAAACTTATTGAGCAAGGATGCATTAAAATGATCAAAAGACATTTATGACATTATTACGTTACAAAAGAGTTCAAAGAAATGCTGCTCTTTTTAAACTTTCTATTAATTAAAGAATCTTGAAGATAAATAATCAATACTTTCACAAAAATATAAGAACAAATGTTTCTTGAGCAGCGAATCAAAATGATTTCTGAATGATCATGTCACACTGAATTACATTTTAAAACATTGATATAGAAAACAGTTATTAAAATGGTGGTAATCTTTTCATCATTACTGTTTTTACTCTATTTTTGATTAATACATTTTTTTCCAAAAGCATATAAAAAAATAACGTTTAAACCGTAATATATAGCTCTGACTAACAACTTTTCTTCCATAGGATATGACCAAATTTAATTTAATTAAATTTCTTTTGCTATATAAAAATCACTCAAAGTTAATTTAATGACTGCTTCAGTCAGATATGGTGTTGCGTTTATTAGGCATGCTTGCTTGCTTACATGCTTGCGGTATTCATTCAATCACAGTGCACTAGATAACTGGCAAATCAAAGCACACCTCACTTTTTTAGAACGATAAGCTTTGCACAAAAAACCCATTTCAGGAGGCGAGGCTTACGGTGTGTTCACACGGGGCGTCAGCGTCAATGCTTGACGGAAGGTGTGGCTGAATTTTGGCACTGAAGCCATGATCATAGCAGCTTCAGCCAATGAAATTAGACAGGAACTCAACAACAAAAACTTGGATACAGGATGAATGTGATTGGCTGCCGCCTGGCTACTGTATTTGTATAGTGTGATCCTGATTGGCTGATGCTTCCATCAGCAGCGCTTCACTGGCGTTGCTCGCGGCAAAAGTTGAAATATTCCCAACTTCTGCCGCGAGCAACGCCAGTGAAGCGCCGCCGACGGATCCACAATTCTTTTCGGCAATGCTTGACGCCTTTAAAGTCAAACGAAAACGAAACGAAAATAACTAATGAATAATTAACGAAACGAAATTAACACAACACAATGAAAACATGTCACAATTAGGGCCGGGACTTTAACACGTTAATTTAGATTAATGAATTACACAAAAATAGCGCGTAAAATTTTTTTTAACCCATTTTAATCACACTTATTTTTGCACCGCAGAACGTTTCTCACTGGATGAGTTTCGGCGCACCGATTATACTGGAACACCAACTAGCGTTTCTAATTTTCTGAATGTACTTGAAAGTAGGGATGCACATTTTTTAGCATCATATGAATCCCTTTAATAACAACAGTGAATCAAATCATTTAAAAGTTTCCAAATTATAATTTTTCATTATCAAAGTTAAAAAATATGTTCTTGCATTCTGAATTGGAAGCTGAACTCAAAATCCACCTGGCTTAAAAATGTATTGAAGCCCATTTGAATGTACGTGACGCATCTGTCTGTGCTAACATAAGTTGTAAAGGACTTATAAGTGTGTGTGCTCCAAGCTGCTTCTGACACTATTAAGCCCAGAAGGTAGAAGCCACATGAATAACCATGAATACAGCACACCGAAGCCAAGCTTTCCCCTTTCACTCACTCAGTCCGCAAGCTCCGCCTGTGCTGCCCTATGTGAGTGTTTGTGTGTTCAGATTGGGTACCAGCAGGCAGCACAGCCTCTCTTTTTCAGTATCTCCCTTTCTTTGCCTACCCCCTCCTCCTCGGTCGCTCAGCGATTGAGGGAGAATGTGAGTAAAGCAAAAGAGGCAGGCGTGTTTTAACAGATGGCTCTTGCCGTCCCGATTCAGCCAGCTCACTGCCTCTGGTACAACTCGAACAGAAAGAGAGAGAGAGAAAGAGAGAGCAAGGTAGTTCAGGAAATTGAAACCACTTCAGTTCGAACTTTTTTTTTTTTTCTACTCGTCTCTTTTAAAACTTTCCGTCCAGCCTCTCTCGCTCTCACTTCTGTGTTGACAGTCACTTGAAAGTTTGGCAAACTTCGCAGCAATGCGGTGACCGCAGTGAAACAGGGTGCAGGAAGACAGCTATCAGAACAGAAGAGGGAAAAAGTGCACCGGGACACTACCCCCCCCAGATCGCGGCTGGCTGGTTTGGGGTCTCCGCGGCAGGACAGAAGGGGACAAACTGCCACCTGCCTCCCCTGCAGCTGTGTGTGAGGTAGGCTCCAGTGACATGCTCTATTTTCCCCCCTCTCTCTCTCTCTCTCTCGCTCCCTTTGCTCAGCTGATGTAACCACACACTGGGAGTTCTGAGGAACAAGCGTAGCGCTGCAATTTGACGTTCCAGCATTGCGATTGCACGCTCTCCCTCCCGCTCCCTCTCAGTTCCCCCTTCACTTTCTCATTCTTAAAGGAGCGGTTTGCCTGTTGTCTTGGCTTCCTGTGCATACAGTGCATGTGTGATTTTTTTTTGTATGTGTTTGTTGGCGCATGGGTGTCATTGTTATTATTAGTTCACTGACAGACTGACTGACTGACTTGAGAACTTCTGAAAAACGGGAGGGTCAGGGTTACACCCTGTTCCTTCGACAGACACGGCAATGTGTCAGAGGAAACCTGCTCTTGATAAGTTTGAGACGAGTTCTCCAAAGCCTCATGCTTTTAGGTCACCTATCATCAGAGACACTGAATGGTATATATTTCAGTCAAAGGTTCAGCCACAGCTGTTCATTCTTTATTTAGAATAATAACGAAGTCAGTCCAAATTGTGAAATAGCAAATGTGGGAATTATGCGGTAGCGAAAAAAAAAATCTTATGTTTGAACTTCTTGAAAGTTGAAAACTTTCATCACATCATGAGGTGCATCCTGGGACACTTTTTAAACATTGTCAAAATGTATGTAACACTTATTGGCAGCTCACTGTCCGCTCAGATCGGTCCCATTCATTGTTGTTTTTTATTTACAGTGTTTAATAAATATAAATCAATAAAATGAGTTTTCTAAGTATGTACAGTAGGTAGTTTAACAATAGCTTTTGAATCAAAATGATCAGGAAATATATTTTATAAAAAATATAAATATAAAAATATTTTACTAATGTTTATTTTAAAGTACCCTGTACCTGTTTTTTTTAGGTCGGCAAAAAGTCATATGCTAATTTAGACATGTTTTTAAATGAATCAGTGACCAATTAAGAGATTCACAATCTTATATATATATAAGTTTATTTTGTGTGATTGTTTGTATTTTAAAACATACAATTAAATACCTTTTAGTCGTTTTTTGTTTATCTACCTGTGAACCTCTAATTGTAAACTCTCCATTAGACTGAAGCAGAACAATGATTTGTGAACTTAAGACTGATATGTAAAACTTTAAAAAGCACTTCTCATGGGTATCATTGTTCATTGGACCATGCCTGTGTTTTACTTTTGTTGTTACATGCAACCAGTAGAAACAACACAGTGACAAAAACAGTGTCGCCTTCACAGTCCTTACCTAGTCTCTCTCATCAAATGCAGTTCAGATTGCAGATTGACAACTCAGCTAAATATAATGTCTTTTTCCATGGCTCTGCAGATTCTGAATGGCAGTGCGGGATAAGCTGCATATCTCATTTTATGCCACGATAAGGAATACTTTAGATTATATCTAGCTAACAAGACTTGCTGAGCCAACAAAACCCAGTAATTTATTTCTCTTTTTTTTCAAAGGAAGAGGAAGCAACTAAGGAAACACAGCCACCGCTAAACTAAACCATAGTCTAATTTAGCTGTCGACTGATGATTTCAGTTTCTAATGAATGTACAAGCGTGTCGGTTGAAGATTAGCGTTAGCCTACAAGCGGTCTTTGATAAGTGTGTGTGTGTAGCAGCAGCAGTCTGAGAGGTGGTGTGTCTGCGTCTTTATCTTGGCACTGAGATTTTGAGTGCCATGTTGATTTTGGGACTCCGACCGTGGTTAGCCTTCCATGGCCTAGCCAATGTTTAGACTGATTGCTTACATTTGGTTAGTAAATTCCCACGATTTTGACAGGTGGCGAAGCGGGACCAGCAGATCGGGTGCTTTTGCTTGAGTTCTCTCACTCTTTCTTTGTCTCTCCTTCGTTATCTCTCTTTTTCTGCTCTATTTCTCCTCTCCTCCTGCTGTTAACCTCAGTGAAGGGGGGCTGAAAGGAAGTTGCTGCGCTCACTCAAGGCTAATGTTATGGCCGATGTCAGTGGAAAGGAACCGTTTCATAGGTGATTGGCTTCCGATGCCCAACTACCTTTCTGCCTTTCCCTTTATAGCAGAAGGTTTTAAAGACGGATGGCAGCTGTTTTATGTGGGCAGATGTTCAGCTATATTTGTTTTATGAACTTCAGCTAATTACATAAACTGATAACAAGGAGCCTGGGTAAGGTGGATGTTTATGTCCTTGTTTTTCTCTTGACATGAAGAGTCTGAATGAAGGGCTAACATGAACTAAGTCTGGACAACTGTGCATTCTTATACACTCTCTGAAATAAAGGTAAAAAAGCTGTCACTGGGGCGGTACCTTTTGTACTTATTAGATTCAAATATGTACACTATTATGTACCAAAATGGACCCTTTAGGTACCTTTTTGAAAAAGTACTGGCCCAGTGACAGCTTTTGTACCTTTATTTCTGAGAGTGTACAAAGAAATTGTACTTGAAATGAGTGGAAAATCACAATTTGCTATGGCATTGTTCAGATTTTTTATGACACATTCAACTTTTACGGTCTAAATAAAACATCAGAAATCTTGTCACGAACCTCATCAAAAAGTAGTTTCACATCTGTATAAAATAAGATTTTAAATGGTTTTACTTTTAAAGCCGTCGGATAAGATTCTAGGTATTTTTTGTCATTTTGTTGCAATGTACATGACCATTTTTAATTTAGGACACATTCAGTTGATTAAATGTGACAGTAAAGACTATTACATTGTTTAATCATTTTATATTCATCAATAATATTAAGCAGCAAAACTGTTTTCACCACTGATAATAATAAGAAATATTTCAGTATATTGCAGTAAATCAGCATATTTGAATTGATGCTGGACAAGGCTTAATTGTGATTAATCCGACCCAAAATAAAAAATAAAATGTGTATATAATATATATGTGCATGTACTGTGTATAATATATGTATGTATATATATATATATATATATATAAAGACACACAATTATATACATTTATATTTTAAAAATCTGTATACATTTGTATTCATATAACTTATTGTAAATCTAAATATATTTAGTATATAAACGTAGCAGATATGTTTTTAAATATATATGTATGCAAGTGTATTTATATATATATATATATAGATAATAAAAATACACCGTACACACAGATATACTATGTGCACAAAAACGTTTATTTCGCGATTAATCATTGCTCTAATTTGAATGATTTCTGAAGGATCATGTGACATTGAACACTGCAGTATTGTTGGCAAAAAATGCAGCATTGAATCACAGGAATAAATTGTATTTCAAAATATATTAAAATAGAAAACGGAAGGTTTCAATTGAAATGTTATTTTTGGATTTTACCGTTTCTTTGAAAACATTTAAAAATCTTTTGAATACTAGTGTGTATAGTGCCACAAAGTGCACTAATGTCTGATTTCGGGTCACGTGCATTTAATTTGCTCATAACGTTGAATAAGTAAAAGAATTTGTGCTTTTGGACACAGTGAGTACATTGTCTCTGACGCTTATATCTGTGATTGTGAGTTTAGAAATGTGAGATGTCATGATAGACATGATGAACAGAGGCATGATTTCCAGTTTTTCTGTCTTCTTCTTCCACCCTGGCTATCAGTTGTTGTAGATGAGTGTCTCATGGCATCAGTCTTGCGCTCAAGCTGTTACTACAGGGACCTATGTAGATGTATCATATATAGACTACACTGTGAATAAACAAAGCGGATTTCATCCCTTAGATAACAGTCCAAAAGATCAGATTTGATAAACAAAGAGGATTTCTGCACAGTGTAAATGAACAAAGCCAAAGATACTTTGTTGTTGTATTAAGGTCGTTCATGTCACTGACCTCTGACCTTTCCAGTGTCGTGAGACACCCTTTTTTTTCAGAATCTTCTGTAGGCCTTTTATTGAGTGCTTCTAAATAATTTCTTCTCATCCTTCTGGTTTGGTGTTTTCACTATCACTTTGTCTTTTCTGATTTGGCTCATGATCTTTCTTGTTTTGACCACACACTTTCTAGTCATGTGTTGTTGAGAACGTTTGCTCTGGACTGAATTCCTCTGTTGCTGGAAGTGGGGCACTGTGTCTAATTGCTCACACTTACTGTAAAAAGGCCACTGACACCATAACACACAAATTTTTGGACAAATGTGCCCCTCATAAATGTGTGGTAGTTGCCAGTGTGCCCCTGTGAATGCAGCATGAACAGTCTATCTGGCATTTTTTCCTTTGACTTAGTCGCCTCTGGATCTTCCAGTTGATTTGAAATTATATATGTATGGGAAGCATTACACAAATAAACATGAAATATATGTTGGCAGAATGCAAAAATAAAATTGGCTTTTGGGTCAGTGAAGGAATGCACAAAATGACAAAAAACTTGTCATGTTCTTTTTAATGCAATTTTTAAAATAAAAAAATTAATAAAACCCAACAACATTTGATTAATGTAATCAAGTAGTGCACCAATGCAATTAACAAAATATTTACATTGAATACACAAAAAACATCAATTAAAACTATTTTTAATATATTTTTTTATCTTTTTATTCCAATTTTTAATGAATTTATTGAAAACCATGGAGTGTCCATGTAAAGTGTAGTATAGAAATGTCCATGTTTACTTGTGAAATTATATCAAACACAAAAAACTAAGCAAAACATAATAACCTTAATAGACTGTGATGGGATTTGTGTTATAATTAGCAGTTGCATATATTTTAGATACATGTGTTTATATACATTTAAACTAAAATTAAAATGTTGGTTATCAGGCAAAGGTTTTCTATTCTTATAAATATTTTAGAACCAAAATTGTTCAATACATCTTCCTCTTCATTTCTCTACATAAATCCAGTCTTCCAAAAGACACATTTTCTTCCTTAGGCTCTCATTATGATGGTTATACTGCTTTGGCATTTTGACAGTATGCCTCAGAGAAACTATAATTTGTACTGCTTGCATTAAATATGTGATACACCAATGTCAGAAGTTCAGCATCTGCAACAGGAAGCCATTAGCAACATGTTTGTACAGTGTAGATTTACAGTCTACGTGTGCGGACCTGCGTCTGTGAAAGATTTTAGGAGATTCCTGCAGAGATTCATGCATAATGCAACATATAATGTCTCCTAAGTGTTTCATAGCTAAAAGTGAGCAAAGCATAGCTGTGTACTGTAACACACTCGTGTACGCAGAGCAGTGAACACTAACAGCAAAAATATCTTAAATATTTTAAGAGGGAAGCACACAATCAGACTGACGCAAATGGACTTGAATAGGGATTGGAGGTCATCTGAGGGGAAGAATGAGGGTGTGAGTCTCAGAAACCACCAAAAAAAGAGAATTTAAGATACACAGAAGTACAAGTGTATCAGGATCAATCTCGGTTTGCCATTTAGTTCGTCCCAGGATCCAACAGTTCTTAGAAAAATAGTTTTGGGCCAGTCACCTGAGCGATTATTGTGCAACCAAGTTCTTCGGTAGCTTTAGTGGTGTGTATAGTTCACCTGGTCTTGTCAGAGTTATTAAATGAGTTATTATAGCCTGAAGGCGTTTCTTCATCAGAACATATTTTGGAGAAATATGGCATAACATCACTTGGTCAACCATGGATCTTCTGCAGTGAATGGGTGCCGTCCAAATGTTGTCAATCCAGCCGTTTTTGGAGCTTAATTAAATAAATGCTTTGTTTATAATGAGGAGAACGTTTTAAGCCATTAAACATGCAGGGTGTGTTAATGGTACAAAGACCTCCTATATGCCAAAAGATTCAGGGAAAGTTTGATTTATCATATCATGATCCCTTTAATGTCTTGGAGAAAAAAAGCTATGTGTTTGTAAGAGATAAATCCATCATCTAGATATTAATAACTAAAATATGAGTTCACTATACTGTATATCCACAACATGGTGTTCACCAAACTCATCTACATCTTGGATGGCCTGAGAGTGAGCAAATGTCTCTATAAATAAAAAAACCTAAATAAGATAAACTGAAAGAAAAATCACAGAAAGGCAGAATTACAAACCACTTTATGTCTAAAATTAAATGAAAACAGAATATATATATATATATCTAAAACTTATACTGCAGTATATAATAAGTTGTTTACTAAAGGTAGCAGTAGGTAACAAAGAAGTGTGATTTACGTTATACAATAAAGATAAAACTGGATATGTAGCCCAGCATAACATATACGACAGAAGCATCAAGATCTAATCACCTCTGCAGGCATGTTACGTTCCAATCCCGTAAACACTTGCCATTACCCTCTTTATACATGGGCCGGCACAGCTTGCTGCCAGCTCTTGGGTTCGTCCAGGCAGAACAGATCAGGCTTGATCCAACTTCCGAAAATAGACGATTTCCTGAGTTTTAGGAAACTGGAGTTGTATTCATCTTTGTTAGGTAAACACAGAGTGCAGAGGTGAGGGATGATGCCCTCCTCGAGCCTTGTTCTGGAGTCAAAGTGCACAGCAGGTAGTATTCATGAGCTCTTCACCCCGTTACACTCTGTTTGCTAACAGCAGGAACGTGTGGGGGGGGGTGAGCGGACGTCTGCGTGGGTGCTTGTGTGTAAAGACCGTATTTCCTGGAAGCTCGCGTGTGGGATTTTGGTTTCGACACAATCGTGGGCTGTGTGATCACCACAGCTTCACCTGCACTCTAGTCAGATGATGTCACAAGGTGCTGTCTCCATTTTGTTAAAGGAATCGTTCACCCAAAAATTAAAATTACGGTGTACTGTATTTTACTAACCTCCAAGCCATCCTAGATGTATATGACAGACAAACACAGTCAAGAGTTTAAAAATCTGAATCACATTGATTAAAGAGATTCAAACACAGAAATAAGAATTTTCTTCTGTTGAACACACACACACACACACACACACACACGTCTGGTCAGCTATACTATTCTTGTAGGGACTCTCCATAGGCGTAATGGTGTTTATACTGTACAGACATATTTTCTATCACCCTACACCAACCCTACACCTAAACCTACGCCTTAAAGGAAACTTTCTGCATTTTTACTTTCTCAAAGAAACTCATTTTATACGATTTATAAGCTTTTGTCCCTATGGGGTACCTCAATTTAGGTCCCCACCATGAAAAAAGTCCCCATGAGTCTGTGTGTATACAAGTTTGAGTCCCCGCAAGTATATCTAAACCAATCCACACACACACAAATGAAGACTTTGAGACATTCAGACAGGTTATGTGTGGTTGCTTAAAGATTCCTGATGTTTAAAACGTCTCAAAGTTACACTATAAGCTCTTCAGCGCAGTGTGTTTGCTTCTAAGTTCTTTAGCAGTGTACAGAGAACAACAAGTTCTTTGTTGGAACTTAAAAGGTTCTCCAATGACATCAGACTGGTAAAGCCCTTTGGTCCTAATGTGAAGCTTTATGTGTAAGAGTGTCTTTGAAATCTGTGTCTTTCTCTGTTTCTTTAGCGTTCTCTTTGAACGACAGCATGGTTGTCATTAGCAGGTCAACATAAATGTTTTCAGAATGGAACATTAGTCAGGGCTTGACTTTATGCCACCACACACACACACACACACACATACACACACTCAGGAGCTCATACAGAAGGTCTGTTCTTTGTTTGCTGAAATATTCCACAGGTACGCAGGCATATGAAGTTCTCCAGTGCTTCGCTGGCTCTCCGCTCCTTATAAACGCACACATACAGCACACTCCATCTATGTGGAAAGCTCTGGGTTATTTGCCTCTGACATGTTTCCACTGATTTGTCCTCTGCTGAGTCAGTAGATGCACCAATGTGCATGCATACTTGCATACTGTATAGCAGGTGCTTAGATTTGCATGTGTATTTTAGTCCCTTTTTTGCCCCTAAGTAGTGTATTTGGATTTTTACATTTTATTCAATAAAAACAGGCACATTTTAATACTTTGTACTTTTAACTACTTTCCCCATAAAGCAAGTGCAGTCACATGTACCATTCTTTTACGAATTTTTGGTGGGAAAATGTATTAATTTTTATAGGAATCTGTGGCGTCTGGAATTTAGTTTCAGGAAAAATCCCCACATAGACTTTGCAACTGGTTCTTGAGAAATTCCCACAAGGAAGTGACCACAATTTATTTAAATGAAACCAAAAAATGTCAGGGTAGTATGAAGTATACCATATAACATACAAGCTGAAATAGTTCCATTTATACATTTTTATTAGTTATGCTATGAAAAAAAAAAAAAAAAAAACAT
>JAUMHP010000037.1:784620-799338 GCA_032361065.1 Enteromius trimaculatus | reverse complement strand
CCCCTTTTCAGAAAGTTTTTCAAACCAGAGGTGTGAACAAGCACTTCTGAAACAGGGGGGTGTTGTGACCCTTTAAGGATTTTTTGAAAATGAGCTTTCATCAAGTGTGTAACACAGCTAAGTGAATGAAAATGTCCTTTAAATCTGAAGTTATTGTCGACTCTGAATCATTAAAAACAAGTCGTTTTTTTATAAACATGTTCCAAGCTGTTTCCTGCTAATGTCAAAAAAACCCATTATCATATTGTCGCCACTTGTTGGTCTTTTCACGTTGCATAATAGCAGTTTCCACAGTAACGCTGTACACAAAGCAGCACTGCCTCACAAACACTGCTTTATCAGAAGAGGTGAAGTGAAAATGAAACCAATCGACCAGTTATATCAATGAACATGTTATAAGACAATGAAAGTGGCAATATTGTACCTTTGCAGTCATGCCAATAAAGCAATTTGAATTGAAATTGAATTGAATTGAAAATGTTTTTTGACCTCGACCTGTTGTTGGGGATTCCCATCTTTCATGACTCATAATAGAGGCACTTTAAAACAATTGAAAATGAGGTAACTGTCAGCTAATTAAATATAGCTTCAAAACCTTTAGAATCATTGAAAAGAAAATCGCAATGCAACTGACAAACTTCTTCTATATAACCGTCAGCACAAAGCATGTGAGCAGCATAGCATCAGCAGTACAACGCCGATCTATAATTAACCTAATTTACATATAAAGGAGGTGTGCTTGTGATGAAAGGAATGACAGAAATGTAATTTACTGTAAATACCCTGTTTCAGCACATTTGGATTGCGGGTGGTTTGTGAATAAAACACAGGTTAGCGCACGGCTGTTATATTTCTCACTATACTACTCGATCAGTCTGTAATCCTGAGGTTCTTGATGCTAATGACACATTGCATTTAGCCTAATCCTGAGGCTATCAGAGCAGTCTGAACAATACCTCGCATCACTTCATTGTCATTGAGTGGCAGCAGATGGCGGTCTGCCAGGCATCCTACTGGCACAGAGCCCCTCATCACCATGACACCTGCTGAAATCTCATCTCCGCGCTCTTCCGCTAGCCCGTGTACCTCTTTTCTTTCAGATGAGAGGAAGAGATGCATATCTCAGCAGGAGGTGGGGGGGGACAGGAAAGAAGAAATCTGGAGGGAAGAGGGGCTTTCAGGAAAAAGTACGGGCAGGGAGATGGAGGGCTTGCGCTTCCCCTGTGCTCTCAATCAGCTCAGATAGACACTAATTAAATAAGGACCTCTGTATTTCATCAGCTGACACATTTGAGGGCATCTCTAAACAGCTGCTAGGGTCTCTGTGCGGTGAATGAACCTATCCCCAAGATATTCTGGTCCCTAAATATGACCAGGTGTTTGTGATATGACCATAGTAAATCGTGAATGACTTTACAGTTGTGCTTTATGACCGTGCAGCTCTATGCCTATTTGTTTATTATTATTGAAATAAAATAAAGTGAAACCAAGATTTTGGTCATGTTACCCATATTGTTTGGTTAATGCTCTGTCGTTATTTATTTATTTATTTTTTTAATATTTTGTTTCCTTGTAGGGTTATATTTTCTTAAACATGGAAATGTGCTGCTTGTTAAATTGCAAAAAACAATATCTTGTTTTAATTTCAGATTTATTTGTCTGATATTTTTGGGGGTTATAAAGTGGTATAACTGTCCTGATATCATAATGAAAAGGCTTCATTCACAGAGTAAAATGCTTAAAAAGAAAGTAGAAGTTGGTCATTTTTTTAAGAATATTATTTCTTTAAAAATATTTTGCCTAAACTACGTTACTGTTTATTATTGAAGCCCATTCCTGCCAAAAAAAAAAAAAAAAAAAGAAGGGTTATTGCAACTTTTAATCTCAGTTTTTTTTTCTCAGAATTGCATATTATAAAGCCGGAATTACATGAACCGAATAAGCTTGAAGCTTTTCTGAATTTCTTTGCTGAATTATGAAATATCGCAAGTGGTGAAATCCAAATGCAAGTTTATATCTCACAATCCTGACTTTATTGAATTTTATTGCTGTTTAGACTTCATAACACATAATTGTGAGTTTTTATGTCAGAATTGGGATTTTATATCAAACTATTCTGTCTATATAACTGGTGATTAAATCAAAAATTGGAAATAAATCAGAATTCCGAGATTCTGAAAAAAGTTTGAATTGAAATAAAAATTGCAATAACATTTTATTATTTATTCAGTGGCAGAAACAGGCTTCCATAATTCATAATAAAGACTTTGTCATCTAGATCAAATTGGTGAAACCAACATAACCGAACGTAAAAAAAAAATAAAACAAGAATTATAGCATAGTTCCAGTAGAACATTATATGTCATATAAATATTAGATCTTTATGACAAGAAGGGTGAGTTTAGTTGTTAATAGGTAAACCATATTTGTGTCTTTTTTTCTTAACCCCACAATTTTAAAGTACTATTCATGTCCTGAATGGCACGGGGCGAAGTTCACATAACTCTGGCTTTGAAGTTTGTGCAGTGATGATGCCTTAGCAAGTAGCACTAACAATAGGAGTCTGAATAGGAGAAAAGGCCAGCCAGAACACTCCTAAATCTGGCAGAAGCTCCTGCGGAGATCAGAGAGGGAGTGTGAGAGCACCGATCGATAGCTCATATCTGCAGAGAAGGTCAGGAGGTGCGCAGAGCACTTGTGTTTCCTCACCTCCACATCTCCTTCTGTTTTTTTTTTATCAGGGATAGTAGAAGTAGAAAGGAAGAAAAGGCACTTTTCAGTTTAAGCTGTTTCTGCATTGTGATTTTTTTTCACTCTTTTTTGATCTCGGGCCTCAATGTGTTGCATTTAGTCATCGTTTGAGTCTGCTGAGAAACAGACAATTTCTGGACAATTTGCTGTTCCAGTTGATCAGTAACAAGCCGGCAGATCAATATCCATCCGTCTCTCTCCTAATTGCAGGTTCCAGATCAACAAGAAAGGAAAAGTGTGGAGGGACTCGTTTCTGGTGGAGAGAGGGTGAGTCAGCGCAAATTAAATGTGAAAACAGCCGGAGAGCTCTGGGTTTTTGGTGTGAAAGGTCAGAGTATGTTTATTCAGATAACATGAGGTTTTTTCCTCTTTTTCTCTGGTGACAGAAAACTGCTGCATAAAGTGTTGAATGATGGGAAAGATATGGCCCAGGAGGAAAACAACCTGCCCAAATACCAGCGTGTTAAAGACCTGTGTCAGCGCGCGGAGTACCAGACGCCATGTGAACAGATCGGTCAGGTACAACAGCATACCTGTCCATAAAGAATAATATTTATATTATATTATACATATATAAACAGTATACAAACCAAATATTTTTTTTAATAAAATTAAAAATTAAAAGCCTTTCGGCAACACTTCAAAATAGGGGTCAGAATAATGCATTAGTTAAGCATTAATTAATGGTTAATTTGTTCACAATTAAGCATTAGTTGAGCAAAAACACACTAGTAATTAATGATTGAAATGTTAAGTTGATCTTTAATTACTAGTGTGTTTTTGCTCAACTAATGCTTAATTGTGAACGAATTAACCCTTAATTAATGCTTAACTAATGCATTATTCTGACCCCCTATTCTGAAGTGTTACCAGACTTTCAAATCACATAATATTTATTTCACAATACAACATACTGTAGATAACATAACAAATGTTTAAACTGATACATTTTATACTTTAATTCACTAAATGAGCTCATTTCAAATTGAATGCCTGCTACAGATCTCAAAAAAGTTGGCACGGGGACAATAACGGGACTGAAAAGCAAGACATTTTGAAAAGACTTAACTGGGAGAATATCTTGCAACTAATTAAGTTAATGGACATAAGGTCCGTAACATGATTAGCTATAAAAGGGATATCTTAGAGATCAAATTCCAAAGGCTTTGCAAGTTTCATTATCTACAGGGCACAACACAGGGCATCAGTTGTACACTTTGTTAGTTTAAAAAATTGTTATGTTATCTTTTTGCAAATAATAATATAAATGCGAATAAAAATATTGGCTCATGTGATTTGAAATTGTTTTAGTTTTCATTATATCCAAATTTAAAAAGCATGTCAACATCGCCAGAATTTGAGTAGTTTTTATGCATCAATCCACTGCTTTATATTACCAGAAGTCCAGCGTTTCAAACATGGGTTTGTTTATGAATGCATACAGAGCGGCAGAGATGAAGTTATCAAATGAAATGTCACAAGTAGCAACTTGATGTGATAGTGAAATTGCTGTGTAGATGATTTTTGGACATCCCACATCATAATGTTATTGTTTGTCTTCCAATTTGACTTGCAAATGAGCAAAAACTCTACTGCTGACCTCAATATGTCACATAGACTATTTAAAACATTAAAATCTCATGTTCAATCGTTTGTGCATAACATAATAAATATTCATGAGTTAGGTCTTCACTAGCTATTGCCATTAGAACCAGCACGTCTGTGAAATACTACTAGTATGCACCACCCAGGAAAAACATTTTGATATTTTTTTATATTATATTTATTATTTTAATAGTCCATAAAGTGCATTGAGCTCACCAAGGCTGTATATAAAAGTATTTTTTACTGTATACAGTAAAAACAATAATAGTAAACAACAGCAATAATTATAAAATCATAATATGCTACATTTTTTTCCAAGAATTCACTGATGAATAGAAGGTTCAAAAGAACAGTGATTGTGTGAAATATATTGTTTATAACAATATAAATATCTTTTAAAAAAATTTGAATGAATCCTTGCAGAATAAAATTATTTTTTAATCTTATCCTAATCTTTTGAATGGTAGTGTTAATAATAATAAGAAAAAGAAATGTTTCTTAAGCAGCAATCATCATATTAGAATCTTTTCCGAAGGATCGGGTGACAGTAATGATGCTGGAAATTCATTTTAAATTACAGAAATAAATTACATTTTAAAATATATTACAATAGAAAAAGGTTAATTTAAACTGTAATAATATTTCACAAAATTACTGTTTTTTTTATCAAATAAATGCAGCCTTGCTGATCATATTTTTCTTATAAGTATTATTTATTATAAACGTTTACATAGGTTTTAATTACAGAGGTACTACACTAAAGGTACTTAACCATAATATTATCATGTCCATAAACATGGTAATATTTTTGGCATACTTTGTCAGTATAAAGACCCTCACAAGTAGAGTGTATCTGTGTGTGTGTGTGTGTGTGTGTGTGAGACGTCTTATGAAACAGAAGTGAGAACAGAGAGATGTCTGAGCTGTCAGATCAGACACCTGAAATTTCATGCTCTCACATTCACTCTAACAAGACTGGCCCACTGTAGTCCTCCAGGGACCTGCAGCCCGTTCCTGCATTATCTATTCTCTCCATCCCTTTCTCTTTTCCCCCTCTCTTTCTTTCATTTTTTATGTCAGGCTTTATTCCTCCATCTGCTTTTCTGCTTTGATCAAAGAACAGTCTGTCATTACATACCTTCACACTTTTGCAAGCACAAAAAAAGTCTAGCTTTCAAACCATGAAAAAGCAAAAATAGCACATGCAGAAAGTGTTGTTTATGTGCACTATGCACTTTAACACCTTATTTACATAAAGAGAAATTCATTTCTGTCATCATTTCATACCCTCGTTTTAAAGAATGTTGGTAACCAGACAGTTGCTTCAATCAAAACCGAGTTCGAGGCATGGCTTCAATGTTAGATTCCAAAGTACTTTGCATTTTATGAGAAAAAAAGAAAAATACATACAGTATATATATTTTTTAGTAGAGTAGGTTTTCAGATTTGTTTGTATAGCACTCTTCATTATGCACATTGCTTCAAAGTAGTTTTCCTTACAGAAAATAGTTTTCATGTTTCATGCCTTTCATTTGAATTTAGCAGAGCTGGTTTTTGCAATATAGTATTTGCACAGTATAATGTATGTATGCAAAAAGTCGGATATATTACGCGTATCCAACTTTATACATTCTGCAATAATATAGTTACATCGTGCATTAAAAAAAAAGTCACGCAGTTGAAAATGATCTATATCGATATACATGAATGTACTGTGTATACCTAATATATATCCAACTTTATACATAAAGCTGTGCAATAACACAGTCTACATTTTCCAATGATTTAAAATACAAATATACTGCATTGGTTCTCATAGCTTGATTCATCCAGCCCATGTCTTTAACTACAAGGTCACTAAAAAGTGACTAAAGAGAAAGAAACGCTTCTCTCATCTCTCTGATAGTGTGCAGCTCTGAGCGCTCTGTAACGTATGTTCCTCATTAATGAGGCTTTTAACGAGGTGGATTTGTGATAATTACAGCTGAGTAAGAATCCTGACACAAGACGGGGGGTTCTTTTTCACCTTTTACTTCCGGCGTATAAGCACACACAGTCGTTGTGGCGAAAAGTTAATGGGTGTTGATGGTGTCAAACAAATTGTGTTCTTAAGCAGATGCTGTCAAATACAGCTCAGTCACAGTCTGTTTTACAGATGCTAGAAACATGGCTTTCAAATGAAAGATTGCTATCATCAGCACACCTAGGTTCATAACTGATGAAGAAGAACTGATAGAGCAGCCATCAAGTGTTAGACAGTCTTCTAGATTATTGCATGTGGGTTTTTTAGGTCAGATAATTAATACCTCTGTTTTGTCAGAATTATAACAGTGAAAGCTAACACCATGTCTCCTGATAATATCTCCCAAGGGTAACATGTAAAGCGTAAAAAGTAACGTCCCTAGTACTGAGCCCTGAGGTACTCCATACTGCACTTGTGATCGATATGATACGTCCTCATTCACTGCTACAAACTGATAGCGGTCAGATAAATATGATTTGAACCATGCTAAGACACTTCCACTAATGCCAACAGAGTCTATTCAAGAGAATGTTGAGGTCAATGAATCATATGTCCCTCTCTGTCTGTGTTTCTGCAGAAGTGGCAGTGTGTTGAAGACGCCACGGGAAAGCTGAGGTTGTCTAAATGCAAAGGCATGGCCAGTCTGTCTGCAGTGCGGAAGCCGTCTGTATCCAGCATCAAATCACAGATGTATCTGCAGAGCATGGGCGCTGATGTCAGCATGAACTCTGAGCCTGAAGGCTGTAATTGTGAACCCAGAAGCTACAGGCTGAGCACCTTGTCCAAGAATAAACTGTTCTCTAAAAAGAGTGAGTATGGGTAGATAGTCAGCTACAAACGCACACAGCAACAAGTCCTCAAATAAAAAAAACCTCATGCAGGAGGCATTCGCTGAATTATTCTCTGTGTCTCTGCTGCCCTCTAGCGGAGGTGAGGCACTTCCCATTAAAATTGTGGGGCAGAGTATGTGAAGGAAATGTTCTCTAAAAACACTATACTAGTGAGAGAGACATCTTTCAATCAATCTTTACATTTTTATCCTATTTTTTATTCTGCATTTGTCTAATTTATTCTAACTTATTCATATTAACCTTTTATAATACAGTAGGATAACCTCAGATACATATTAATTTCAGAAAATATCAATTTTATTTTCATTATATTCAATGTGTAATTATTATTATTTAATGATATATTTATTTATGCTTTTACTTAAAACAACAATATAATTATTTTAATATATTTTAACAAAATAATATATTTGCATATAAAAATATATGTAATATTTTGCTTTTGTTTCTTTACAAACTTCGTGACAATTTAAAAAAAAAAGACAAAAGTTTCTCATAGTAGTATCTAATATCTGGTAATCTGAAAAAAAAAAAAAAAAAATATATATATATATATATATATATATATTTTATTTTATTTTATTTTTTTACTTTTGTCCTTGACAAGTGATAATGGCAAGCCCTGCATTTGATTGACAGAACTGAAATCCCTCAAGAGCTACTCCAGGAACCGCTTTACCCGTGCTGTTTCCATGGAGATGG
Organism: Enteromius trimaculatus; assembly: GCA_032361065.1. Taxonomy (NCBI): domain Eukaryota; kingdom Metazoa; phylum Chordata; class Actinopteri; order Cypriniformes; family Cyprinidae; genus Enteromius; species Enteromius trimaculatus. The sequence goes on along the minus strand of JAUMHP010000037.1, from coordinate 791,406 downwards.
GAGGAGACCTGTATGCCATGGACCTGGATCATGAATACAGAGCCTCAGGCCCCAGAAACCTCAGCCTCAGGCAGAACACAGCGGACGAGGACGAGTTCAGCGGCGTGGGACCCACTGCAGTCAGCCAGACCAGCAACAGCCTCTCTGTGCCCTCCTCCTCTATTAAAGTCACTCACAGGTGAGAAGCGAGTGTGTGTACACTTAGAGTATGACTGAGAGACACGTGACGGACAAAAGAGGGAGTACTGTTCATGCATAAATGACTGGGTGTGTGTGTGTGTGTGTGTGTTTCAGATGTTCCATTTTGGCCAATGATACAGTAAAATGTGATGTTGGTTTGTACAAATCCCTGCAAGCATGGAAGGACCACAAGCTCCACATCGACCACGAAGTATGACACATTCACATGCATTTTTCCAAATCTGTAAAACTTTCTTTCTTCTGTGGAATATAAAACGGGATGTTTACTAAAAAGTTGTAAACAAAAAGTGAATGATCTGCTGCAGGCTCAAAAAAGAGAAAAAAGCATCAGTAAACATTTCCTACACACAACTCGTGTGTTATATTCCCAGTCTTGCCACTGAAACCCTGTACGTTTATATCATTATTATCATTTCTTTTCCCAGATCGAAACACTCCAGACAAAGATTAAAAACCTTCGTGAGGTCAGAGGTCACCTGAAAAAGGCTCGACCTGAAGAGTGTGACTGCAACAAATACTAGTGAGAGTCACTTCTGTCTATCTCTTTAATTGTCAAATTCATTCAGATTCATTGATATTTTTAATAAACGTTCATTAAATTCTAATAAATTACATAAAAATATGATCATTTAATTCTTATTCATTTTTCATAGTTAAGTCAATAATGTATTGTATTTAATGTAAAGTATAATTTCATTGTAAATTCCATAAAATAAATAAAATGCATTTCAAAATAAAAAGTAACATATTACAATTAGTGCTGTCAAAAAATTAATCACACCCAAAATAAGTTTTGACCCAATGTTTAATACATTTATATGTATTATGTATATATAAACACACACAAGAATTTATATATTTAAGAAAAATTATTAAATAGAAAATTTATTTATAATATACTTTTATATGAATATAAACATAGACATGTAAATATATGTAAATATTTTAAATTTATATACTGTTTATTGTGTGTGTGTATTTCTACATAAAAAAATAATAATACACAGTGTACACACACACACACATATATATATATATATATATATATATATATATTACCAAAAACATTTATTTTGAATGTGATTAATCGCAATGAATCGTTTGATAACACTAATTAAAAGTAATTACGAAACATTTTATCAAATATATATTGTAATATGTAATGAATATGTACTGTTACAAAAATGATTACTTATGCAGGGCATTATATACATTATGCATGCAGTAATTATTTTAATGTATGCTGGTTATAATCTTATGTGATGATTGCTCACTTAAAGGAATAGTTCATCCAGAAATGAAAATTCTGTCATCATTTACTCACTTTCAAGTAATTCTGAATCTGTATGAACTTATTTGTTCTGCCGAACACAAAGGAAGATATTTTGGAAAAACGGCTGTTTTGGTCACCATTGACTTTCATAGAAGGAAAAAAAAATACTATAGAAGTCAATGGTGACCAAAAACCGCTTGCTAACAAACGTTTTTCAAAATATCTTCCTTTGTGTTCAGCAGACCAAAGAAATGCATACAGTTCTGAAACCCCTTGAGAGTGAGTCAATGATGACAGAATTTAATTTTGGGGTGAACTGTTCCTTTAATTCTCCTTCTCTTTTAGTTACAAATCCAAGTACAAGAGTAAGCTGAGGAAATACAAAGCAGGAGGTGTCCATCCCTTCCGGTGGGTTCCTGTGTCTGTGTGTGTATTCATATGTATGTGAGATCAGGGTTTTGAGGATTCTCTCTGTCTCTGTAGAAAAGGACAGGAGAAGGATAAGAAGGCCTGGTTGTTGTTGGACCAGAAGCGCAGGAAGAAGCTGAGGAAGTTACTGAAGCGCCTGCGTAACAATGACACCTGCAGCATGCCTGGCCTTACCTGCTTCACACACGACAACCAGCACTGGCAGACCGCTCCATTCTGGACATGTAAGACGCACACACACAGTCAAAATATTGCTTTTACAACTGCATGCAAAGAATCAAATGCATCTGGATCTGATGCATAAGGCAAACAGTTGAAGTAATGGGCTTCCCTGCAAACCGAAGCAAAAAAAAAGCTAAAGAGAAGGACAGATTTGTTCAAATTGTTCATACTGCGTACTGCATTGATGTGTCTCACACTATATCATCCTTGTTTCCAGTGGGGCCGTTTTGCGCGTGCACCAGTGCCAATAACAACACCTACTGGTGCATGAGGACCATTAACGAGACACACAACTTCCTGTTCTGTGAGTTTGCCACTGGATTTCTGGAGTACTTTGACATCAACACGGATCCGTATCAGGTTAGTGCTCACACTGTACAGTATATAAAGACTGCATAAATCACCATGAACCATGATTGCTTAAAAAAAAATTCTTCTTCTTCTTATTTTTTTTTTTAAAATACCATATTCTTAGTGTACACTATTCTTCAGTGCATTATTAAATCAAAACACATTCTTCACAGTGTAATGACTTATTATTCTACCTTTGAAAACTATTTCTTAAACACAGCCACATGGACAGGGAAAAATAATCATGCAAATTTGTTTACATAATATATGTATGTGTGCGGTGTTTATTAATTATGTGTATATATTTAAAATATATTGGTAATCAACTTTTTGAAATTAAACTATGTTAATGAATTATGTGCCAATAACATGTCAACACTGCAAAATGCTAGATATAATACAAATAAATGAAACAATTAACACAAATATGCCTTTTTTTTTTTTTTTTTTTTTTAAAGGGTCGAATACCTAAACAAACTTGCCTACAGCAAACGCAGCTGTGTATACTTCGGCTGTCTGCGTTACATAATTTTCGTCATCAGGAGGGCTAGCGGACACCTGTCCGCATGCAGGCATTTTTTCAAAGTCCGTGTACAACAGTGTATGTGCGAGAAAAATCCCAATTCCACTCAAATGCTAGTGCCACTCAAGAAAATAGCATTGCGCACGTGTCGAGCTCGTCCGTCTGCACTAATCTGCGATTGAGTATACTTTGAAAGCTGGATAGATGCGGCTGTGACGGAACGGAACGTGGAAATGAAGTACACCCCGGCCCTAATAAGTCTGCCTACGCTGGACGTGATAAAGCGACCATTTGGATTTTGCGTCAGCGCGTCATAAATTGAACGCGGCAGCAAATCGATAATAACAATTGATTGGATGAATACTAAATCGAGGGATGACTTAGGTGTTTCTTCAGCTATCGGCACATTTTGCCCTGTGAAAAATATATATGAAATCATTAATTATTAATAATTAATTGTTGTTATTATTATTAATAATAAAGTGAAGAGAAATAATTCCTTAAAACACACTTTTCACATTGATTTTAGTTGTTTAGCATCATTTACACTACGTCTCAGATTATTGCATCACAACATTTCTTTGAAGGCATTTTGAACTTTTAAAATGACAAACTCTTGTTTGGCTAAGGAAATAGTCATAGCTCATGTTTCATGTTTTGTAAATGAATTATGAATCAATATTAGGTAGTACTGTCACAGCAAAATTGTGCATAATTAAAGACAAATAATTCTGCTTACGTGTGTCGCGTTAGCCAACAAGAACCCCAAAAAAACTACAGGTAGCTAAATGTTTAGGCGTGGCAGAAATGAAGAATTTTTGACTAATTGAAAAAAAAAAAAAAAAAACATTTTGCAAAATAAGTATCAGTTGGCAGCATAAATTTAGTCAAAAATGTTACTAATGTTGTGTTAATGTGTGTTTGTGTAGTTGGTGAATGCAGTGAACACGTTGGACCGGTATGTTCTCAATCAGCTGCATGTTCAGCTCATGGAGCTCAGGGGCTGTAAGGGACACAAGCAGTGTAACCCTCGCACACGCAGCCTCGACTTCGGTGAGTCACACACACAAGCGTATATGTCAAAATACCTTCACACCACACACACACACATATAGTGTTTGCATACACACAGCTGCATCATTCTGTCATCCAGCCCAGAGCTTGCGACACACTGGCTGATACATGTGCTAAACTCACACACACACACACAAACACGCACTTCTCTCTAAAGGACCAAGGCAAAGGATAACATGGAATTTCACATCTTCATCATCATCATCCTCACCTGATCCCTGGCCCTGCCTTGCTTCCTGTCCTCTGTTTTATATGCAAACAGAAAGTCGTACCGTCTCCTCCTGAGCCGCTGTCCTGAAGGGTAAACATGCGCCACACAGCATGCTGTCTGAGGATGTTATGTCCTTAGTTGTACCTGACATGTAGTCCACGCTTTCAAAGTCATCAAACTCACACGGAAGTGACTGAAAATCGTTTTTAGTGCAAGTGATCAATCCAGTGATAAAAAGGGAAGAGCCACATTTATTGAGATACTTATTGATTCACAGCTTAAGGAACTCTCCAGTGCCTGCAATCTGTTTATGTTTTTCAAAAGGTCACATTAAAATGCAGGAGAAGAATGAAAACTTCAATCGCTTGTGGACAAAGGGGATTTATTTGAACATTAACTGCTTGGGGGAAAAAAAACTAATAATAATAAAATACAAATAAAAAATGCATAGAAAGGTTTTAAAAAATGTGTGTGTGTGTGTGTGTGTGTATATATATATATATATAAAAGTATAGAAGTTTATTATTACAGTTTAAAAGTTTTGTGTTTTGAAATGTGATTTATTCCTGTGATGGCAGAGCTGCCAATTACAAAAATGTAATATAATATATTGTTGTTTATATTTAATATGTTTGTATACTATGTATATTTATTATGTATATATAAATACACACACATTTTGAAAATGTTTACCTTTGTACATACATACATATATATTCAAATTCTTATATTTTATATTATATATAAATATATTTAATATCTAGAAGTAACACATTTTTCTTAAATGTATTCATGCATGTGTTGGTATTGACAGCAAAATAAGCTTTATTTAATGTTAGTTTGGCCACAACTTGTCCATGCTAGTATTGTCATAATTTGGTAAAAAAAAAATTGTTTTATTGTAGTAATATAAATATTTCTTAGACACTTGATCTTTGATATTAACAAGCATGGACACTGCTTTTTCTTCCTTCTAAAAGTTGATCAACTTATTTATTTTACTAACTGTACAAAACTATTGTTAGTTGCGGTTTATTATTTACATTTAGCATCGTTTTGAGAGCCTCAGTTTTACTGAACAGATTGAGCTTGCCATAAAAAGTCAGTTGAGATTTTATTGTGCATGAAAGCCATCTGAAAGGGATCAGAATTGCAGTTTATCAGCTTAAGATGAACATTAATATTCTGCGTCTGCATACTGAGCCTGGTGATTCATTATTTCCCAAAAGATGACTTTTGGAAGCTCGTTTATTCTGACCCTTGCGACTCTTATTTTGGCGCTGTGACCGTTCACATGACACATGGACAGAAGTCCAGAGTTGTTTTTCCAGTGATGCTTTCATGAGGATAATAAGTACATTAATGGGGCTGTATATCATATTGTTTTTACACTCTCTAACTAATGATATTGTCTCTTCTTCAGGGGGTAAAGAGAGAAGCAGCTATGATGAATACAGGTATCACTGCCAAATTAATTTAACCCCGTTGTAGACTAGAAGGCTACTGTGAGATTATTTTGGATGAAAATACTAATCCACTTCTGCAGTTCTGTCTTAGACAGCTTGGAGCTTAAATGAATGTTGAATAGTCTGATGCACATCACACACACCTAAAGGCATCACAGGAATTCACTCCTCGGTGTGAAAACAAGGAGAAGACACTCTGTCATAGAGGATAACCATAGAAACGTGAACTGATTTGATGTTAATTTGCTGTTACAGGAATGTTTCAGGTTAAATGAAAGTTAGGCTCTACTCTAGAATAAACCAAAAGTCATAATGATGACTTATTCTTCAGTTTGTAAAAATAAATATGTAGTATACTGTAATGCACATGCAATGGAAGTATATGGGGGATGATATTCCTTTTTTTTAAAAAGCAATTATATTCATTCATCTGCACAAAAATGCATCATTTAAAAAAAAAAAAGTGATTAAAAAAGTGATGATTTAGGAGAAATTGAGAGATTTTTAACTGGTGACACAGATTAATCAGTAAAAGTAACAGTCATTTTTACAAACTGAGAAAAATAATGAGCCTGCCTGTTCAAACAGAAAAAACAACTAAACCAACTAAAATAATGCAATTAAACAATAACTAAGTCAAATCTAACATTTAATGGATGCAAAATGGATTTCTAGAGATTGGAAGAACATATTTGATTAACAAATGACCAGTATAGGGATAAATGTCACAGAAAGGATTTTTAATATCCCACTACCGTTCAAAAGTTAGCAAGGATGCATAATAAATGCTGTTCCTTTGAATTTTATGTTCTTCAGTTACATTTTTTTTCCACAAAATAATATTCAGCAGCACAACAGTATTATTCAACATTGATAATAATTAGAAATGTTTTTAATCAGTAAAGCAGCATATTAAAATGATTTCCGAAGATTCATGTGACACTGAAATGTCACATACAGTGACACTGTAACGATGCTAAAGCTTAGGAGACTTCTTTCAAAAATGTTTAAAGGGGTGATATGAGGCTATTTTAAA
>JAUMHP010000037.1:764176-784520 GCA_032361065.1 Enteromius trimaculatus | reverse complement strand
AAAAAAAACTAAGAAAAAACATCAAACTCAAACAAAATTGAAAATGCAATCCAGGGAATTCTGGGAATGGGTTTACCATTAACCATTTAACAGGTTTTTACCGTAACAATTTCACAGTTTTTTACCGTTAAAATCACGGGCATTTTTTTACAGTGTACAACTCCTTTTGTGGACGCCTTTGAGCTTTGCCAGTCTGCAGATCTGATACAGCACATGCTCACAAACAGCTACATAGCACCACACTAAAGAAATGGAAAAATAGAAAACGCATCATATGACCCCTTTAACTTGTGATCGGTACATAAATGGACCTTTTTCTAAGCTAGTTAGTTAATGACCGACCGCACACACCCGCTCAGTATGTGGGTCCGTTTGCAACATTTAAACTCCCAGTTACTTCCTTGACAGATCAGATGTCTTCTTCAGATTCTGTACTCTCTCTCTCTCTGTCTTTGTCTCTCTTGTTTTGTTTCCCTCTCTCTAGCCCTTTTCTGTGCCTTGCATGTATTCAGCCTTGGGTGTTGTTGTGTGAATGTGAAAGCCTTTAAGTTCTCTGATTGGCTGTGTCTCTATCACATGCTTGAGTTTGGGGGTGGGGTAACAGTTTGTCTTATCGTTGCTTGTCGCATTAGGCAGTTTCAGCGCCGGAAATGGCCTAAAGTGAGGAAGCCTGTCTCCAAATCGCTGTGAGTTTGGATAATAATTCTGCTTCTCGTCCATAGGATACAATGCCACCAAGTCACTACTTTTGTCTGAATCACCGTTCTCTCGCTCTCTCTATAATTTCCTTTCTCTTGAATGCATCTGCCTGGCCTGCATGATACAGCATTAGTTTATAGAAGCGTCTATCTGCATGGGAACCGTTTGGAAAAATAGCATTTTGTTTCTGAGCACGAGGGGAAGATTCCCTTCACACCCCCCATCATCTTCACCTCATTTCATTTGAAGCCTGAAACATTTAGGTTCTTCCTTCCTTCACCATCACAAGCCTTTTCAGGGTCTTTATTGTAGTTTATTTTCTGTTTTTCCAATCACAAGCGTCCATCTCCATTTTTGATGCATCCTCTTTTAAATTGTTTCGCCGCTGGGCGAAAATGTTTAACATTTGTGGCCGTGTTTCCCCACAGAGGACAGATATGGGAAGGATGGGAAGGATAACTCATGGAACGAGGGCGTCCCGGAAGATACCAACATGTTTCCCGGAGAGCCGAACTGGTCCGAACTTGAACCTTTGTACAGACTTGATGAGCACGCCTACGATCTCAAACTCAACTTCACCCTCAGCCTCGAGGACTGGGCTCATTTCAGCCGCTCCGTGGACCACATGTTCACGCTCCTCAGCAATGACAACCAGCCGTACTCTCCGCGCCGCCCTGAGGATGGACAAACAGGAAGAGGCCACGCCCTGGTGTCCTCCAGCCAATCCGCTTCAGCCATCTACCTGACCACTCTGGCCACGCCCGCTCTTTTACTGAAGGAAGCTGGCGCTGAGGTCTTAAGAGACGCTTTGGGGCTAAACCAAGTGGAACGTCCGTCTTCTTCTTCTCCTCCTTCGCCTTCATCACATCCCATGAGACCTGCAGGGTCACAGGTGGACAGTGAGGGCCTCATTGGAGAACTGAAAGGGGACAGACAGAGAAAAGGGAGGGACGGTGATGAGGAGGAAGAGGAGGAGTTTGTTCAGAGACGGACAGGAAGGTTAAGCTCCGCCCACTGTGACTGCAATGACATTTTGCAGGAAGCGGTTTGACTGTCATGTAACGTTCCTCTCTCTCATACCGTCTCTCCTCACTTCTAAATTTGATGGAAGTAACGACAGAAGACGTTTAATGACAGCGTACAGTCCTTCGGTTTGTTTTCTTCTCCCATATGTTCCCTCGCTCCATTATCGACTGGCCTCAGAAGTGCGGCGACATTTCCGTTGGACCGTTTTCCCAACTTGTCCATGAGATCGGCTAGGCTTTGAACAGAGCACATTTTTATCTTTTAACTTAGATTCTTTGCTTGTTTTCATTCTTTCATTTTTTTTTTCATGGGATTTGGGAAGGTTGGGGGTTAAAATTAGCAGTCAAACTTAATAAGATGAGTTGTTGTGACCGTTCATACTTGATTCACTTTGAAACCGGTTTTGCACCATGAATCTTGATGGCTTCTTTTCTCTTTTTTGGTGTCTCAAGAAGGTTGTCTTACTTTGCAGGATAATGTCTCTTACAGCCTTATAACTTCACTGAGCAACACCTCAGACAGGTCAATGATGAATGTGTTTGTGTGTTGTGTGAGTGTGAACACACTGTATCTGAAGTCTAAAGTGAATTGAGTGTGATAAAACGAAGCACTTTAAGTGCTTCTAGTAATGTTATAGCATTACTTAGTTTAAACGTAAATATTGGACAGGTTTTCTTGGGTTCAGTAGATATAAAATCTAAATTTCTTACAATTTCTTTGGACCAACTCACCACCAAAACAAAAAAAAAGAAAGAAAGCTGACAGATTAATTTGATGTATCGTCATTATTCGCATTTGACACAATTCTATGTTTTCCCCAAGCACACTGAGAAAGAAATTTTGATGTACCGAACATGCCACGTCATATTTGTAACCTTAGCTTATTCTTAAAACTTTTGCTATACATAATGCTACTAATATCAGAGCAAATATATGAAATGGATGTATGTATTTTAATGTGTTTGCAATGTAAATGGTTAAAGGATATTTTTTATTACACATCCGAAGCTAAACTGATCGCCAGCCATAAAGATTTCACTCCAGCTTCAGGTTTATTTATGCAGCATATTTTTAACAGTGCTTTAAAACACATATTCAGTTTTTTATGGTGACATATCTAAGATTGTTTAATTAATTAATCCACCTTCCTGATGTGTTTCATCCATCCCTGTTTTGAGATCAGTATGGTTCTTTGATTATTAATCCCTGATCAGTTCACTTACTCTGGGATACTTCATCATTACAGCTCGTTGTGTTCACGTACATGTATTTCATATCAATGTGCAACATCCACCTCTCACCTCTCGTGGCTGTACTAAAAGCAGTTTTGTCTGAGACTGTGTATGGTTGTTTTAAAAACCACCATAATTATTGTAAAGATGTACTGTGCATAAACTGGAGGATAGGAGGCAACTTGGAGAGGAAGAGAATTTCCCTTTCCTACTTTGAAAGGGATGGCTGTTTTTGGAATAGGAATGAAAAAAAAATAAAAAAGATGATGGTTTTAACAAAGTCTTGTACAGTTCTATAGATTTATCATACCTATATTTTTGTTTCGGTTTACCAGTGGACATTTGATAGTGCTCATTACTTTGTGAATAAAGTGTTGAATGCTCAAATTACTTTGTATGGGTCTTTTTTCCCAATAAGTGTTATGTTTAAAGGGAATACATTGTGCCCATTTTTACAATATGTAATGTAGGTCTCAGGTCTCCCCAGAAGAGTTAGCTTATATAAAGATCATTTTTCTATCATTTTAAAGTCCTTCTTTGACTGGAAGGCTGGAAGCAGAAATCTTTAAATGCAAATGAACTTCTGCTTCCTATTAACTTTTTTACAGCTCATGGATACTCTGACAAAACATCAGTTTGGTTTTGATTAACATGTCTGTAGCTCGTTTAAACTCATATTTGAAAGCATTTTAAAGAGTTTAAACATCTGATATAGACCACATCCCATCTGATCTAGAGAGTCTGTAACAAGCCAGACAGGCTTGTTTTTTAATAAAATATGTTGATTTTTCTGTTTAGATTTTTTAAAATCTACGTTTTAGACCAGAGCCATGAATCACAAGAATGAAAATGAAGCTAAGATAGAAATCACTTTGTTCGGTGGATCACAAAACTTTCTGTAAAAAGAAGCTGTTTGACAAAACTCAATAAATTAGCTTGAAGTGATCTATACTAAGACATTATGACCTGTCCTTCAATGTTTTAATTCGTGATAAATTCAATATGTCGTCTAAGCCAACTGATGTCTGTTTCATTTATTGTTTGTAGAACTGTTTTGTAAAAAATCTATATCACAGTTGCAATGAACCATTAACAGAAAAATTAACCGCACACCTTCTGTTTACTATGGATTCCCGTTTCCACCTCTGAATAATAATAAAAAAGTTAATTGCCATTTTTCTCACCTAAGCAGCATGTGTTGCTTTTTTCTCACAATTGTAATATATGAACTCACATTTCTCACTTTTTTATTGTGCGTTTGTCACAATAAGTCACAATTGTGAGATAAAAAGGAATATATTTTTTTTAATTTCCTTTTTTTTTTCAGTGGCGTTAACGGGCTTCCATAGTTCAAACCATGTAGGTGTACGTGTGATGCACAGTGCTATTATTACAAGAAGCGCCATAGAGACGAAGCTGCAGCTTGTAATGCCTCGACTCGCCAGTAGATGGCGCCACGCGTCAAGCTGTGATCGCCGGCTGGATGAGCGCTCATTCCGCCTCAGTGAAGCTCCAGCAGGCTGCGGTGGAGATCCGATTACTCGAGCATGGCCCATACTGAAGAGGGCGGGGGAATAACCCACTCCACTGTCTGCCTCAAACTCCAGCGGGACGGGAAGCCTGAACTGCACATTCACAGCCTCAGTGCAGTCTGCGCAGTTTCTGCCAGAGGACACATCTCACTGCTTTCACTTCCATTAGTCCAAACAATGTGAGGAACATGGCTGACAGAAGGTAAGATGGATCATTTTGCTGAGTTGTGGAAACATTGAGCTCAGTTCGCTGAAAGCGAGTCGCGTGGGTAACTTTGAAATAGAAACTATGTTTGTTCATTGTATCGGGTGTTTGGTGTGTTACAGTATTGGGATGTTTCGATTAAATGTAATACAAACTTCATCAGCTCGTTGCTGTGTTTATAAAGTCTAGTGCACGGACCGAGATGTTCAAAGAGTTTGCATGGACAAAGTAAATTATCTGTATCAGTGCAAAACTGACAGCAACTTTTAGACAGTTTGTTTACAAAAATCTAATATATTTCTTATTTTTGTAGTTGTTTGTTTTCATTCTATTTACATGTTGCTTTTTTTGCCCTGTTTCTGTTTAAAGATATCTATCTATGGCTAGACCTATATCCATCTATCTATATATCTAACTCTTCTAGCACGTGTTACACAATATTACATTACATAGCCATAAACGTTACCGAGCTAATTATTGGGAACCTGATATGTTGTGAAATATCAGCATTCAGGTGCATAATATTATCAACATAAAACACACTTTGTACTGTGTTGACACTGAGCTGGATGCTAATAATGATAAATTAACAGTAAAACTGTCAACCCTGTCATCTTTCACCTGGTAACTGTTTCAACATTTCTGTTTGAATTTTGCATTAGATGACACAGTGCAGTTTATTGACACAATATTTGAAAAATATGTGAAATCTAATAAAAGAAAATTGCATTACGTGTCCATCAAAATACATGTGGAGAGTGACACTAACTTGCAAGTAAAATATAGACACCTGAGCTATATTTAGTGTCTGTGATCTATATTAGATGTTCAGGTTGATAAGTGGACAGATTGATGAACAGATGCGATGCGTTGCGGGCTGGTCCAGTGTCATCTTCCAGGTGTCAGCCTTAATGGAGTTAATAGGGTGGATTTTGACATGTTTTATTAATCACATTGCAATGCCATATCCCTTTGCATTCTCAGAAGACCTCCTCTGAAGCTAGGACAAACACTGACAGCTTTTCTGAACTATTGAAATATTCACAAAACCATATGGAGTTACTATTAGACCGGAGACTGAAAGTTTGATAATGTGTCCCGTTTGCTCGCGCCCGTAGTTGTCCATGCATGAATTATTTATGAATTAGCGAACCAAAGGAATAGCTAATATCCGAATTTGTTCTAAACCCAAATGTTTTTTTTTTTAACACAAAAGGAGTATTTTTGAAGAATGCCCAAGCTGCTGTTTTCCAGCTTGCTTCATAATAATTACAAAACATGCAACACAAAATGCAGCTTATGTGCTTTATTCCAAGTCTTCTCAAGCAGACTTCAGTGTGCTGATCGCACTGGGATACAAAGTTACCCAGTTTACGTATTGTGTCTTTTGAAGGCATTTAAAGAGACCCATCTCGATGCGGTCTGTCTGTCCTGGAACATGAAGGACATAACAAATGGATCTGTTGTGGCCAAGATTATCACAAATTTCGTTGCGCAAAGGTGACAGCAGGACTTTTTATGTCGTTGTTTTTTTTTTTTATGTTACTTGTTTATTTTCTTTTAAGTGTATTAAATTTTCAGTGAACATGAATTTCTAATGATTTTTTTAATTCGATTTTAGACTGTTTAAAACAATTACAAATATGCTTTTTTAATAGATTTTTTTTACAGAGGCCTTTGAAGTGTTTAGCCTCTGAATTGGAACACAGCTAAAGTTTTCAAGACTTTACTCAAAATATGCACGTCTGCTTCCGTTTTGGATGTTAAATGTCTGCAAACGATAACTATTTCTTTACGTTTGCGCTCGGGATGCATTAAAGGATTAGGTCACTTGCAGAATAAAAAAATGTTGATCATTTACTCACCCACATGTCATCCAAGACTGTCATGTCTTTCTATTTTCAGTTGCAAAGAAATAAAGGTTTAGAAGGAAACCATTTCAGGAGTGTTCTCCTTGAAGTGGACTTTTGGTCCAAATTGCAGTTTCAATGCAACTCCGAAGGGCTCCACACGCTCCCTGGCAAGGAAGAAGGGTCTTATCTAGCAAAAAAAATTGCCCATTTTCTAATAAAAACTGCTTTTTAATGTCAAATGCTTGTTTTTCATGAACAAGCTCTGTGATTAATTAACATAGGAAAAATATTGTGCAATTAATGCTACATCTGTGTACTTTGATTCAAAAAGGTAGAGTAGTGTGAACTTCAGACAACTTCAAAATTAGCATTTTACCCATTTTTGTAAAAGCCATTTGACTTTCTTCACGTGATCACTTTATAAACGCTGTTTGAAAACTTCCGCCATTGAAGTCTATTATATGGAGAAAAATCCTAGAATATCTGCAAGTCAGCTAATTCTTTAAAAGGATGTGATCTTATCCATATGATAATCCCTGGTGTGTTTGTTTGCGTTATGTACCACTTTAACTCTGCCAGAAGATAAATGTTTCCCATCGCCAAGAAACACATGTTGGGCAACAGTCAACAGTCCAACCCTATTGGCTCAGTGTTTCTGTAGCAAAGTTTAACTAACTTTGTAGTTGCTTGAAAGAAATGGTGGAGCTCTTATTGGTTTGCGGTAAAGCCTTAATTACTAGTTGCTTTTTGGATCTTCTGGGATGAAATGACAAATTGGCTTGGCACTGCTCGAAAACATCCGAGGAACCCAAAACAAATGTCTTGTCCCTGATGAAAACATCAAGACATTTCTCTGGTTCTGACCTCTAAGAGGTTTTGGCTTTTTTATTTTACAGTCTATATTTATTATTAAGCACATTCTGTATGAAGTTGAAGTTTATGAGTAAATCTTCTGAGCAGATGTTGGTTGTGTTCACCGTTCCGTGCTTTAGGACTTAAAATGGAACGGCAGAAAGATTGTTGAAATTAAATAGCCATTTGTGATAGATGTGGGCCAGATCAGATGGAAAATGAGTTTGTGGGTGTGTGTTCAATGCAAACTTGGCTCAGCTGTAACTGTAGGGTTTCTGTGTGATGATAGGTTATATCTTGGCCTCTTCCATTCACTTGTAGTATTACTGGAGAGATGTCCAAACACAAGCTGCTTCTTCCCATGCTGTCTTCCTGTGGGCCAGTTTAGGAAACTATTTCCAGAAGACTTTAAACTGTTCATGGGACCTTTGCGATTCTTCCAGATAACTGAGAAGGTGTGTTTCTCAATGTCGAGAACGCATCTTTGGCCTACATGAACATATCGGCCAAATAGGGCTGTTGTGTAATGATGATTGATTTCCTTCATTGTGTTTGATTTGGCTTATTGTTTTAATAAGAAGCATGCTAATTTCAGTCTGTGCCTCATTACAGTCCATGCAATTGTATTAGATTACATTATATTTATAGTTTCTATGTTTTAGATGATATTTTTATAGTGTAAAGGAAGTAGGTTTTTTTAAAGGGGCAGAACATTTCAGCAAACTTTGTAAAAATCTCCAACATTTTCTGAAAATACACAAAAAATCCTCAAAAGCTTCTTTGCAACTTTGCTTAAAAGGAAACCCTTTAACCAGGCAGATTTTGGATTTCTTGGGAAGTATTTACAAAAGACATGTTTAAAATGAAATGTCACTAAATGATTGGTCTAACAGGACCCACCCCTAATAATTGAACATACATTAGATGTAATGGAAAGGCAAACAATATAAACAGCCTCTTTATTTGTCAATAAAATATATAAGATATATTTTCTTTATATAATTTTTTTTTTTTCTGTACCATTATAGTATTATTTTTTATTTTATTTTATATTTTTAATTTCTATTTAATCTTAGTTTACTATTTTTATTTGTTTTTTATTTCTTACTTAATTTTATTTCAATTTTAGTATGCTTTATTTTACTTTATCAAAATTATTTCATCCTTTAATATTTATTTACTTTTTTTTAGCTTTATTTAACATAGTTTCGTTCATAGTGTATATAGACCTGTAAGTTTGTGTTTACAAGCCATACTAGATAACAGCTTCATCCAGCACCGATCTCTGCTCTGTCCTGTGTCTGCGAACCATTCAGTGTTTAACAGCGTGCTGTCGAACACATTAGTCATAAAAGACTCTTTGTAAATCCTTTTAATAGCCATTGTAAATTAACGAAGAGCACACAAACAACACTAACACATGACCCCTACAGCCTGTGTGTATGGCTCACTGTCACACTAGACATGCACATTCTCTCCGAGTCACGTTTGAAAGCAGCATTCCCAGAGTAGGTGGGTATCTGCTGAATATTAACCCAAAAGCGCTAAAGTAAAAGCGTTTAGCCTGGAGTCGCAGTCATTAAGTGCACAGTAGGGCATGTCTGCGGCTGTCTGAAAATAACTCACAACCCCCACTGAGATGATAGGAAACTGAGCCAGACAGCGCTCAAAATCCACCCGGCTCTCCCTCTTGCAAGGTGGGGTTTTCTTCACTTGTCAGACGGTGGCTGCTAAAACTCTCTTAAAAAGGGACATGTGTCGTCCTGAAAACAGCATTTTCAACATTTATGAAACAACATTTATGAATTTGGTGATCGAATGAATTTGTTCAATTTAAGTTAAAGTAAAACAAAAACCTACTAGTTTGGCATCAAATGAATTAATTAAAAAGATAAGAGTTGAATGAATTGTTGATATCGGAGTTGAATTTGATTTCACAATCGCAACTTGCCGATATTGAATGAATTTGCATGATTCAGTGAAAACAAATAGTTTTGGAAATATCACATGAATTTGTACGACTTGATTCAAAAAGAGAAAACGGCTGCTTTTCAAAGTGGCGATATCTAAAACTTTTTAGCTGATATAACATTGCAAAAATGCAAAAAAAATAATTACTTAACTACTTTACAAAAAGAGATAAAGTAACTATTTAATGAATCGGTGATATTGCAGCTTTAGAAAACTATTTTACAGATTGGCGATATTGAATTAATTTTATCGTTTAATTTAAAGAGACAAATTGTTATTTTTTTACAAATTTTTGATATTGAATGAATTCGTAAAATCTGAATTGGAGGCAGTGTTTGTTTGTTTTTTAATGAATAGGTGATATTTAATAAATGTAAGATTTTTGTAGAAAAAAAAAAACATTGTTTGCCAAAATGTAGTGCCGTGGGAGGTTGTTTTTGGTCTAGGATTTCTAGGAGGAACTACTTAAATTTGATAAATTGCTAATAAATTTCACAAATAATTACAAAGAAACAGTAACTCATTGAATTTAGTTAGACTAAAATAATCGTTTCTTTTTAAAAACTGAATTCAAAATTGATGCGTTCTACTTTAAGTAGTCCCCTGGTCTAGATCTGTCATGGGTTTCGTTTGCTGTTTTGAAGAGTGTGCTGCTTTACTCAGAATTACCCAGTTACACTTCATTACATAAATGTATGTATGATTGTATGCATGTTAAACATTCACAGTCATTTTTTCCATTGTATAACCACAAGAAACCAACTGTAAGAGACATTAGTGTTAGCCCACCACTGCTTTTCAGTTCTCTGTGGTCTTTGTCTCAGAAGAGACTGTAATGTACATACCAGTCAGTAGCACCAAGTCTCTCTTCTTTTTTTTTCACAACATCCTCTTTACCTCGGATCAGTGAGGCTGTAGTCGCTTGGGGAAATACAACAGGGGGACAAACACACACACACACACACACACCTGCCCTGAAGGCTCATCTCTGTGCTTTAGTCTTTTAAATCTCTATTAAATCCCTGTTGAAAAGCTTCATTTAATGAGACTGGCAGAAATTGAGTGGGTTTTCGTCAGTATTCCCTAATGAACACAAGACGTTCCCCATCTGTGCAACGCACTTTTCCAAATCAGCCTGACCCGTCTGAAACACTCACACTTGTCCTCTGATCCACCCCTTACACGCTCAAGTTCCTCATCTGCCTGAACGAGTGGTCACGACCTGAGAGAACGATGGGCCAGGCGATCCCGAATGTGTGTTCACACCAAGGAATGTGCTTGATTTGTGTAATGGTTCACTTTGTGAAGATTTTGCATGTTTAGGTTTTGCCAGAGAATGCAGTCAACGCTGCGATCCGAAAAGGTGCACTTAGTTCTGGATGAATTGTATTTAACTAGAAAGCTCATCTTTTCTTTCACCGTCAATATCCTGCTCTTCTAATTGCTAAGAATGGGGCAACTGAACTTCCTTGACAACCGTTGGCTGGTTGATGGACTGATGTTGTGACTGGCAGCTGAAGGTCTGGAGAAATGTTAATATGTAAGGTATTGTGCTGTGCTGTTTGCTGAGTAAATATGCCACTGATGATATTTTGACCAATCAGTGACCACTTCTGGCCAGGTGTGTGATGAATGGACACTGAAGTCATAGAGGAAGTCATGGGAACAAGCTCTTGAGCAAATGAAAAACCTCTTTCATACTATTTGTAACTCTAAGAATGAAGCCAGAGTAAATAAACTGCTTATGTTCCCCATTGTCTTCCATAGTAAGAAAAAAAATCTTTCAGTACAAAAATCCGGTTAATAACATTTATGGCTGGTGCATGTTGAACGGGTGGACATACATCTGCCACATCCACCTTTTGTCTCTTTTTCTCCCCCCATTTCTTCTTGAATTACTTCTTTTTCCTTTCTGATTGTGTCACAGATTAAATGGTCTCCAGTGACCTCAGCCTGTGTCTGAACTGTCGGGCTCAGCGGTGGAGGATGGAGGACACGTCTGGCCTGTGCTCTTCATCCTCACCATGCCTCTTCCTTCCTGCCTGTCTCTGTCGGAGCGGTGGAGTGGTGTGGATAGAGTAGGGAAAAAAAGACAAAAAAGGTGTATGCCGCAGTCCCACAAATAGCTCAGTGGGTGCTTTACTCAAACATAATTTTAAAATATAATTAAAGGTAGTGAATGCCAACATTTTCTGTCTGACTTTAGTGAGTCTAAAACTAGGTCTACTACATCACAGATAAATGTTGTTGTACATCCAGTCTAGAATTATAAGCCATGTGATGAGGAAAAAAGTAGCGTTAATGCTGCAATATTGAAGCCGTGGAATAGTGAAGCATGCTTGTGACACATTACGCCTTGGTGCATATTTGGGCAATTCAAGTTTAATTTCAGCTTGCAACATTTTCTGATGTTTCAGCATTTCAGTGTTTCAACTGTAGAAAGACATCAATGAAACGACTTGTGCAGCTGTGGCCAAACGTTTTGAGAATGACACAAATAGTCATTTTTAGTATAATAGTCTGCTGCCTCGGTGCTTTTAATTTGTTTTTGTTGCTATGGTATACTGAAGCATAAATACAATTTACAAGCATTTATTGACATAAGTTGATTAATATTTGCAGTGTTGACCCTTCTCTTTTCAAGACCTCTGCAGTTCGCCCTGGCATGCTGTCAGTCAACTTCTAGGCCACATCTTGACTAATGGCAGCCCTTTCTTGCATAATCAGTGCTTGAAGTTTGTCAGAATTTGTGGGTTTTTGTTTGTCCACCCTCCTTCTTATAGACTGACCACAAGTTCTAAATGGGATTAAGTTCTGGGGAGTTTCCTGGCCATGGACCCAAAATGTTGATGTTTTGTTCCCTGAGCCACTTATTTATGACTTTTGCCTAGGTGCTCCTTCATGCTGAAAAAGGCAAACAGTTCTTGGATAATTGGAAAAAGTTGTTCTCAACACTGCAAATATTAAGTCTTTGCATAAACTTAATGTAATTGTCAATTAAAAGCCCGACACTTATAAAAATGCTTATAATTATACTTCAGTATAGTAACATCTCATAAAAAGATCTATTCTTAAAACTATTGGCCACGACTGTGAACAATGGTTAACAATGTTGCTAGAAAAAAAATAACTAGAGAAGAGAAGCATTTAGCTAAATATGTGCACTATATATTTATCTATTAAATTTGGAGTGTGTTGTTGATATTAGCCTGTAATATTTTTTCAACTGGCAAGGTTAGTTGACTTTAGGACTGCAACTTACGATTATTTTGATAATCGATTAGTTGGGCGATTATTTTAATTGATTCTTTCTTCTTTTTTCTTTTTTTTTGATTAATCGGATAAAAATTAAACTCTCCTTTTAATGTAATCTTTTGCTTATGACTATATAAAACCATATAAAGTTTAAAAAATACACTGGCATATTCAGTTGTTAAGATATTAACAGCTAAAATAATGTAATTTTGTATAGTAAAATTATATACTCTGTAAAAACACAGTAAATTACGTTTGAAAACAGATTTGCTAGTTAACAAGTTAACTTTGTAGTGGACTTTGTAAAAACCGTAGAAATACAAACAGCTAATAGTCACAAATGTGCTATTATTTGCATTCGCTGAAAACCAGCGAAGTCACAAATTTGACCATGATATCGTGTGATTGATGTGTTTCCTGTTTCACACTCACCGTATGCAAAAATAAAATGCACAAAAACACATCACTTACACAGGTTTTTGCCCAAACTTCAATGGCCTGTTAAATGAATAAAACTAGAGGCATTTGTTAGCTTTAAGATGAGTTTTTCAATTCAATTATTCAAGCCAAATACACTTTATTGTTGGAATTCTTTCTGAAATTTGTCTTGGATTTCAAAGCTTAACCTATTCAATCTAGCATCTGCATGCAAGCCTTCTGTTGCCTGGCTAAATGTAGTATTTCTTATACAAATTTCTTTGCTCAAGTTTAGTGTGTAAACTATAATATAGACAGTCTTATAACAAGGTATGCTGGCAATGACATAAATCAAAGCACATGGAACACACTGTTCGGAGAAAAATGCTGGAAAATACGACAGAATTAAGATGCTTGTCTATAGCCTACTGCAGTACAAGCCGGGTCCAGCCGCGTACGACAAACACTGCCAGAATGAAAGCACAATCGCGCGCACTGCTGCTGCTCTGCATATGTGCCGCTTACGCCCTGCTGACGCGTGCAGTGTGAAACCGGCGTTAGTGAAGTTAGCAAACAGTTTAAACAAAAGCACATAAACTAATCATTTAATTATAATTTAATTGCATAGTGTCTTGTATGCAATTGAACTTTTTTTGTGTGCGCATGACTGTGGTACTGCCGTGCCATGAAAGCTCGGTCTTCCATAGCGTGCAGGTTACCCTCGTCTTAGAGGCGTTTAATGTAAATTGCTCCCATACCTTGGAGGACTTGGGGTGCTCACTTTTTCCTGCAGACACTTGTAACCTCCATTGCGCGAGCGGCTGTGTAGCTGTGTGTATTTGTGCATCTTTTGGTCGCGCTCCTCAGTAATGTGAGCAACCCACCTAATCGATAACGGCTTTCATTGACAACGAATTTCATTATCGATAATTACCAATTCTATCGATTAGTTGTTGCAGCCCTAGTTGAATTCCTTATCCAACAATCTCTTTCCACCATCACAGAAACCATAAAGAATTGGGAAGGGTCATTGCCTAGAAATGAGCAAAATTCTAAAAAGTGCAGGAAAATCCTGAAAATATCTCTCATGTTCAGTTTCTTGCACAAACCGATAATTTTGCTGCATAAGACCATAAAATATTGTCTGGGGCCATGTATTTTGTGTTTCTTTTGTGCTTTTTTTTTATTCTCAAAAATTTGCTGACTTGCATTTTATGAATCACTAAAGACCACAGTTTCAGCTAGAAATCGTTCCTGTTTTACTCATGTCTTTGGATAGCCGGAGTTTGCTGTAACCACTGGATATTGCAACAGAAGGTGTTGAAGTAAAATGCTACTGCCCCATCTATTACCCTTTAACCTTCGAGGCAGGAATGTGGATCTGTGCTGCTCCGAGATCCCTCATCAGACATCTCACTGATTAACAGTGAATGGGAACCAGGCCATTTTCACAAACACTGCCATTGTCCGTGGTCAGGGAGTGTGGCTAGCACACACGCTAATGTTGGAATGCTAATTCCTTTAATTATAAGTGAGGCCACATTAGCAATAGCAACTAGCTAATTGCTTGAGCATGACTCAACTCTCGTAAATTGAGTGGAAATAAAAACTAAACGACTGAAATTGGACGTCGTTAGTGCCTTTGGCTGAAAATGCATCAGTGTCACTGCCAAATTGAAGTGTATATATGTTTATCCAATTTCAAGCCATACTGGCCTGCTGTAACTCTGTGGGAGTTTACAGTTATTAATCCAGCTGCCATTTTAAATTAGGAAAGGAAGGCAGGAGTGGGTGGCTGTCGGGTTTAGATCGGTCCTATCAGTTACTGTGTGCGTGAGGAGAGTGTTTGGTGTGAAGCTCTCTGGTGAAACTCTAGCCGACAGGACAACAGATGAAGTGGGCCCTTCCTCTGGGGTCGTGCTGATGGGATCTGACTCACCATTTCATATTCTATTGCAGAATGTCTGTTCTAGAAGTCACCATCATCTCTCTCAAAATGTGCATGCTTATGCCTGGCTGTCTGAGTTTAGATATTGAGGAAAACCTGACAAAAAGACATGCTTCATGCAGGCCTGTTGAGATTTACTCATCATGTGAGGGCTTTTCACAGCTAATATTGAAGTGCTTGCTATTTTAAAGGATAGTTCACAATAAAAAAAAGAAACCAGTTGCTGAAAATGCGCTCGTCCTCATGAGCCTCAGGAACAGAATTGGAGAAATTCTGTGGAACCTCTGCAGTGAATGGGTGCCGTCAGAATAAAACATAAACGATAATAAACATTGCAATAATCCATATGTTTTAAAATGCAGCAGAAATTTATGTTTTATAAAAACATAACGACTACACACACGCTTGTCTTTTATGTTCTCTGTTTTACTTATTTTACAGTATTTCTTCCTTTGGTCTTTATTTTCCCCTTTTGCCCCTTTTCCAGTCCAATGCTTTCCAGACATGCATATGTAATTCCCATCTCTGTTACGTGAGAGCGTGTCTAAAGCAGCATGTTCTCAGAAGCGGCCTGCGAGATCGTTTAGTGGACCTGAACGCTGTGTTTTTCTGGACTGACCTGTACTTGGCAGGTCGTAGTCACTGGAAATTGGGGTGATCGCATTGTATGTTTTTTCCGTGTAAATTTGACTCTGCGTATATGTGTGTGTGTGTGTGAACATGTTTTAGAAAGTGCTCTAAAAATATTGTTTTAGAGGAAGAAGCATCACTCTGCATTTAATGTAGTTTAGTGGTCTAGACTGTAGGCCGGGACAAGCCCATCTTTTCTTATCCCAAAGTCATTACGAGGTATTTTAAACCTCAGATCAGATTAAGACTGTATTAAATGAGGCGTTTAATTGCAAGGCCTGGATCTACAGACTAAAGTACTACTGTATGTCACTTTTTGAAAAAAACAGAACTGCCCTCTTACGTTGTTTCATCATTTACAAACGTGCACCGATTTTGAAGAAAGCATACATTTATCTGTGCTTCTATGTATTTTCTATCAAATTTGGACTGCGTGTTAATCGGGAAAAACTGACATTACAATATTTTTTTGTGCAGTATATAAAGAAAAAAGTTATGTGTGTGTATATATATAGTGTGTGTTTTTAAATAAGCAAACATACACTTAAAACAAAAAAGACTTAAATATTCTTAAATATTTGAGAAGTGCAAAAAAACATCCTTTTGGAGTTGAATAATTTGTGAAAAACCTGAAAAATATTTTTCAGACCAACTCAAGTCAGTAAAAAATATTCACTGTACATTTCTACACTTTTGAGCCATTAAGTATGTTTTTTTTTTTTTATTGTGATTTGTTATGAAATATAAATATTAAAAAAACACATAGTGCGCAACAAACTCTATAAACAGAGTATTTAATAAAAATACATTTATTTTATATTTAAACTGTAAAATTACAATACTTTTATTTCTTACTTTTTCAAACATTAAACCAACAAGCAGCAAATAATATATGCATCGCCAGTTTCAGAGTTAAAGGTGCTCTATGCGATGTTGCAGGATTTTAGCTTGATTTTATTTTTATCTCAAACAGTATGCATCACCCCTTGATTGTCTTGCTGTCTGCCCTCTGAATACATTGGGGAAAACTCCGCTCTCGAAAGACAACACAGAGGCTGCAATACCAAAATAAACAAAATAAACAATACGACCTGCACCCATAGTGCTTTGCAAGATCACATAGAGCACCTTTAAGAGCATGACTGTGTTGATTTACACATGATTTACACAGGTTTAGAGTGAAATGAGGGTAAATGCTGACAGAAGTTTAATTTCCGGATGAACTTTCCTTTTAAAATCAAAGCACGGCAGATTCTAAATATGCTCGTTTGGTAATGAATAGTTATTTTGCTAGCTGTGCTCAGATGGGAGTTGGAGCAGCAGTGTGGTAATCCATCGTAATTCTGCCCTGCTGAAACCCACCCATAGCCCCCTCATGATTAAATCACAGCTGGAATGAACTACTCTGACCTGTTGCGTTTTTTTCGTCCGCTTTCTCTTTGATGGATTCAGGCTTAAGAGTGATGAGTGTGAGAAACTGCTAGACTCAAACGAATCGTCCGAAGGCACGGCTGCTCTTCTGCAGCCAGGAATGACTGAATGTACTGGCAAGGTCTAGATGTCTTCCTAAACTTCCCTCCAGACTCTCTCTCCGTTTCTCATTCCTCGCGATGTTTCTCTCTCTCACTCTGTTTATGGTTCGCACACGCTCTTCTTTTCCACGTCTTACTTCTCCTTTCGTCCTCAGACTCTTGTATTGCACCTGATGCCACAGCGTCAGCCGTTTAGGCTCGTCTAGAGGAAACACAATTTATGTCAGTGCTCTAGAATCTCCTCTGAATTTTTCATCCTCTTTCCTGCTTTATACAGCCCCCCGCAGAGAAATATTAAGCTGTTTTTCTGTCTCAGCATGCAGGCTTAAACTGTTGTCCAGGTTGATGTTAGTCGGTGGTCCTTCTCTTTCTCCTGACAGAGTGTTTTTGCTCTTATGAGGAGAACGGTTTCACTTTCACAGGTCTTTTACACTTCCATGAAAATGTTATACACGCCGTTAAACTGTCACATTACTATTGAGTCTAGCAGGTTTTATGTCTTTCTTTCTTAGAGGAAAAAGCAAAAATAGGGTTTAACTGTCTTAATATGAATGAACATTTTTTAGCGTATCATTTCGTTTTTATATCTTAACAATGAAAATAAACTTTAAAATCCGGCAAATATATAGACATTTAATGAAGTCTAGTGTCCCCTCTTCCTGGTGCCTCCAGCTCATGTAATCATGCATTAAATAAAAAAGATTTATTATGAATATCATGACCTTTTCCGTTCCACACACACAGATATAACAGACTGATAATCTGACAGAGTAGGATGCATATACAATGAATGGCAACAGCAGCTGGCCTTTTTCTCTTCTTGATCAAGCCGGGCTCATAAGGACACACGAGATTGTATTTCACCTACTGAATAAGCAGAGCGAGAGAGAGAGGGAGAGGTCCCCAGCTAAAGGCAGATGTGCTATAAGTCAGCGAATGAACAAGTAAGAGAGTTCACACCTGGCCCTCTTCATCAAACAGGCAGCAATTAACCTTCTCGATGACCTCTGTGTTTCTAGAGCGATCTGTTTAATGCACATGAACTTGCACATGTGCATGAGAATGCTGGAGCATCAATCATCATGAAGCTTGTTCTGTGAGATTAAAGGTAAAAGATAAATCTGTTTTTTGTTTTTTTTTAAAGACTAGTCCGAATAATATTTCCGCTCTGCAATGGTATGATGTAATTCTGGCTTAATTTGCATATCCTTCAACATGTAAATGCATGTAAATACAGTCCATATGGTGTGTTCAGTCCACAGAGGAGTGATGCAATAAGAGATGTAGCATGGAAAACAGATTCATGTCTGATATGGAGCTCCAGAGCATCACAAATGCTGTTGTCCATCATCTCCAGGAAACACAGGCTTTGGCAGCACACTGTTGACCAGATACACTGACCAAACACTGATATATTTAGACCCGGCTGGAGGTCTCTGAGAGAGCATCTTGTGAATTGAGTATCATGTGTGGAAGAGACGGGAAGATGTGAAGAGGTCTTGGCGTGGTGCGGACACGTTGGCTGTACATGTGGAAATGGACAGCTGGGAAAATTCAAGTTGTCTGTCATTTTGCGTAACTCTATGAAGCGTTAACATCCGCCAGTACGTGGAGCTTCCTGATTGGATTGCCAGTTTGTAGCAGTCACTGTGGACTTCTAGAAGTTTCAAATATCAGTGGGTTAAATGAACCCCTGATGGCAGTGATTATCACTCGTATACTTTAAAAGGCTAGTTTAACCAAAAATAAAAGCAAATTCTATCATCATTAAGTCGTGAAATAATTTGAGGTTGACTACCATTGTTTTTGTCCATAAAATGGAAGTCAATGGTCAAAGGTGTTCTCTAGCATTCTTCAACATATCCTCTTTTGTATTTCACAGAAAGAGCTATACAGGTTTGGCGGACGGTGAGAAATAGATGAATTTTGCATGAATTATTTCTTTATTAATTTATTATTAGAAAAGTAAAGCAGGTTAAAAAAAACATGGTCGGCATTAAATGTTTACACCTTTAATTTAATAATAGTTTAATAAGAAGAGCGTGCGCGTGTGTGTGTGTGTGTGTGTTTAAATCAAGTAAAATATTGCAAAAACATGTTAACTGCACTATTTATTTGATGGAAGTTTAATAACAAACTAAATTAAAATTTAATATATTTAACCATATTTATGGCTAATATAATAAAAAGTATGCTTAGTAAGCAAACCTATTGCTTTATATATTAAATCAGCTATTTTTATTTTATTTAAATTTGAAAATAAAAAATAATACTAATAATAATGATGATAATAATAATAGAAACCACCAAGCAATGTTTGAAGATGATTTACAGCCATATAATACACATGAATATAATAATATAAATATAAATGGTCACATGTGATTCATTAAATTTTTAATGCCTTATTAAATCTTTTTTTTTTTTTTTTTTGCCAGTTCAGCTGCTGCCTGGCATTAGAAACATTAAGAGCTGCATTCTTTCTGTGTAAATGTGTAACAGGGAAGCATGTCAGATATGCTCAGATTAGTTTAATAACAAACAATGAATAGCCGAACACTCACACTCCATATCAGGCTTTAAAGGAAAAATGTGTGAGTTCGATTTTTATGCGGTTTATTTTAGATTTGGCATTTATGATCTGAGCGTGAGGTTTTGCTGAATGAAGGGTTACAAAAACACATTTTCGGCTGTGAGTGTATACTCTGTTAGTAGATGAACTGCAACAGCGTGGCATCCAGCAACACTCCAAACTGACTTTTCATCTGTTACCACCCATTTGTTTTACAAGCGGCAGGTTGATACTTGTAAACTGCTCCACCCTTTACAGAAAAACCCGCAGCAGCAGTCCAAATGGCTGGAGGTGATTGAATGGCTGCCTGTGGAGACGTTTATTGACTTTCACAGTGGTGTGAATGAGCTAAACCAGTTCGGGAGTAATGGAAGATTGACCAATCACAAAAGCCCAGTGTTTGGTCAGGTCCAATCAGGCTGGCTCGTAACAAACGGCTTGCCAGATTGTGGAGCAGTGTCAGACAGGTTTTGTGAGAGAATGACTGGTAAAATAGACATAAATGCATGCAAAATTCTTCAGATGTTTAAATATTTGAAGTGCTGTCTTGTTGTTCTGATTGAGCTTGGTCTGTATCAAATTTCAGATGGATTGAAAGAGGTGGGATAGACCTTGATTCC
>JAUMHP010000037.1:728907-747034 GCA_032361065.1 Enteromius trimaculatus | reverse complement strand
TTACATGGGATGAATTTAGCAAGGAATTTGAATTAATATTAGTGTAAATATACAAAGTGTTGAACTTGGAAAAAAAAAAACACGACACTGGGAGTCGATTCCAACACTAGGGCTAGTGAGAGTCGAGGAATCAACTCTTTTGGAGTCGACTCCCCATCTCTAGTGGTGAGTACTGCAGCAAAACAAAATACAGCGCTTTAATGACGTTGAAATGTTTCAAAGAAAATTGGTACAGGCAAACTTTAATGTCTAAAAGTGTTTTAGGTTTCTGTTATCAAGTGTTTAAAGGGTTAGTTCACCCAAAAATGAAAATGGTGTCATACTCACCTGCATGTCGTTCCAAACCCATGAGACCTTCGTTCGTCTTCAGATCAGAAAGACTGTTTGAAATCCGAGAGTATTTTGAGCCTGCACCACGGTCAAGGCCTTAAAAAGGTAGTAAGGACATCACAAAAGTAAGGTTGAGAAGAATGTTTGAGTACATTTGATTTTTGTAGCATTGCAAAACTAAAGTTGAGCCACTGATGTCATGTTTTTACTACATTTCTGGAATTGTGATCATTTCAGTTGTGTTGCTGCTAATGGAGGGTCAGATGGTTCTGATTTGATCAAAAATATCAATTTGTGTTCTGAAGATGAACGAAGGTCTTAATGGTTTGGAACGACACGAGGGTGAGTAATTAATGACAGAATATAAATTTTTGTGTGAACTAACCCTTTAAAGGCGAGACACTACAGGTGAATAGGGTAACATTTTTAACTTACAAATAGGACCATGAAACTTTACCAGTTGAATAGGAGAAAAAAAAAATGTATTGCAAGTTTTTTTTTTATTTATTTTGTTTAAATAGGCAATATCTAATTAAATGTGAAAATTTACATATATTTCCGGTACATATATCTGAATATAGGATAAAGCCAGGAGCAAAATAATTTAACAAATTAATGTATTTAAACAAAATGAAAAAAAATAAAAAATAAAATAGAGGGATTTTAACCATATTTTTTCTTTAATGTGTCACATAACTCAGGAATGATTTATTAACAAATCCCTCTGAATACTAGTGAGAGTATAACTGGAAAGTTTGGTGTACATCGGTGCAACATAGGATATTGGTACCGGAAAATGACAAAAAGCTCATTTTGAGAAAACGGCATTTGAAGATTTAAATACTGGAAGAAAGTTGTGGTCACAAGTAAACAAAATGTTGTTAAATGTTAAAATTATTATTTTATATTTTCTTAATAGTATTTCTAAAGAACACATTTTGAGGGACTAAACTAGCCCAAAATCTCAAAATTGACCACCGCATTAAAAAAAAACAAAACTGTTTTTGCCTGTAGTGTCTCACCTCCACATGAAGTCCACATGAAATTATCAGATTAGCCAAAAAAAGAAAAGGTAAAAAAAAAAAAAATCTTCACACGGTTATGACTCCCAAATACGGCTCTTCTTGGTCTATAAAAGTGACAGGATACTGTCAGTAAAACGTCAACACATTGAAAATACTTTGAAGTTTAGCGTACGTGTCGAAAAGAAACGCCTCAAGTTCAATGCATCGACTAAAAACAAAACATTTAGTAGAATTGCACTATTTTACAATAACACTGCGAGTGTTGTTCTTTTTTAACACCCCTATTTTGTCAAGTCTTAAAATTTTAATGAAATGTTTCTTTTCCACACTGGTTAAATGCCATCTGGTTCAGCTAGCCACGCCCCCCAACCCTTGCTATTGGCTGCACCGAGGTATGACCCCATCACTGCATTTGATCTGAATTTAACAATGGGACAAATAATGTATGCCTGCCAGCGATCATTTCAATTACTGATCACTATCAAGATGTGAAGTCAATTTCTACCAGTATGACAAAATATATCTGGAAACAAAATATCTTCCGTACCTTTGATCTTGCAGAGAATCCTAAACATCTAAGCTTTGATTCATAGTTTTAAGTCACGTGACCGGTTCGAAGACCTGGAGGGAAAAACATCCATAGAATTGCAGCACAAGCCTGACAATGTTTCATCTGTTTCACTGACGCAAATATAAAAAAAAAAAAAAAAAAAAAAAATCACATCAAAAAGGTGTGTGCACAAAATGTAAATTCTTACCATTTGCAATCCATAAGCCTACGCGGAAATAGTTCAATCATTAAACGGCACGTTGAAAAAACACTAAAATTGTCTTAATATATTTAAAACAGTAGATTTTCCGTAATTGCATAGAGGCCGGAGTAGGAACGTAATTTGCTGAATGGTTCAGTGTTTTCTAGGAAAAACACTTAACATGAGCGTTGGATATTTTGGACAGGCAAGCAGGGGAAGCCAGAATATAATCAATAAGACGTATACTGAATTTCACCTTAATATCCAAGTTTTACTACATCACTAAACGTAAACTGTGCGATAATAACTGGCGAAGCTTTGTTTTGTCCAGCAGGGGGCACTTCTAAAAGGGCGTGACGTCACGAGATCAGTTAAAAACGTAAGACGAGAGAGAAAAGTGTTTTAAAATCTTATTTTAATGACGAATCAAATAGCACAAATTGATACGTGCACAAGCACAACGCTGTACTGAAACAGTCGTGACAAATAATTCAGTTTGCAAAACACTGTTATAACGGACGCTTTTAAAAAGGAAAACAAAAACAGGGGAAGGTCAGCCATCAGATGAGGACTTCTATCTCTTGGGCCAGTTGTGGCGAAACCCTCTGGAAACAGATATAAACCCATCATACAAATTTGTTTTTTTGTTATTGTTTTTATCCAGCAATGATTGAGTTCTTGAGTCTAGCTGTGTGTGTGTGTGTGTGTTACCTGTCAGATGTAGCAGGGACATAAGACATGCTCCTGCCTCCCGCAGCGTTTTTCTTCTGCCCTTTTTTCTGAGAATACAAGTTGGTAAAAACAAAAAAATCAGACCTTGCACCGCTAAATCAATCCCAGCTTGAGATTTGTGAGACTGTGAACAAAACAGGCTGATACCTTCTGCTTGGGTCCACGTGCTTGTCTGTTTGGATCAAACTGTGAACTCTCCTTAGATTTGCCTGTGTGGGTAAAATACAAGAAATGAAGCCAGTGTGTGAGATACACATGGAAAACCACAGAAGAAAAAAGGCAGTTGTCTTACCATCAAATATTTTAAAATTCGACTGGCTGTAGTCAAAAGGTTTAAAGTCTTGTTCGGGAACTTCAGGCTCTTGTACTTTTTTCTGTTTCTTTTTCTTGGGAGCAGGTTTTGTTGACTGATCTGTGGATGTGGCACTTGTGTCAGTCTTTGACACTTTAATCTTTGGTTTAAGACTCTCTTCACCGGCATCACTGGCAGCCCGCTCTCTTTTCTGTCCAGTCTGCTTTGTTTCCTGAGAACACAAGATCAACAGAACCTGTTAGTGTCGAACTGAGAAAAGCAAGGCCAGCTTGTGCAGTTTCCTCACCGCTGCTTGCTGCCGGACAGTGGGAACGTTTTGCAGTGACTCCTGGTAGCTCAGTTTGGCTTTCTTTCGTTCCTCTGAAAGACCAATACAGACATTTACGCACAAGTAAATCACAAAGTTAGTGTAATAAAGCATCAGACTACGAAGAGTTTTTGTGTTGGTTGTACCTTGAGCTTTCTTGGCCTGTTCTTTAGCCTCCCGTTTCTCCTGGGCCTCCTTCTGCTGCTGCTCAATACTCTGTAATTTCCAGCGGTTATGAATCTGTTTTAAACGGAACAAAATTAGTCAATATAAGCAAGTCAAGATTAAACATGAAGAAAGTATGGCATAAAGGAGTAAGTAATCGTTTAAAACCATTTAAACTAGTTATTTTGCAAAAAAATAAAAATAAAAAAAAACACCTAAAATCGCAAAAAAACAAACAAACATCAATGTTATATATAAAATAAATAAGTATATACATAAGTAAATAAATAAATAAATAAAAGTACAGAATATTTTTAAACAATTACAAAAATAAAATAATAATAATAATAATAATAATAATAATACTACTACATTTATTTATGCAATATTTTTTAAACCGTTAAAAAAAAAAAAAAAAAAACCCTGCAAATTAAAAATTTAACCGTAAACAAAATTTGGCAAGTGTGTGCGTTTTCTTTTTATACATGTTTTGTATTAAGTACAGATGATTATTATTATTTTTACAGACCTAAATATTTATTATATTTATTTTATATAAATTATATACACTACAGCGTAATATAATTATCATGATATGTAATATATAAAGGGATATAATTTATAAATAATTATTAGTTTGTCAAACGATTAACCAACCAAAATAGGTTTGTTTACAAAATATATGCATGTGTACTGTATTATTTATTTTTAATTATGTATATTTAACAATACACACAGTATATATTTACAATAGTTACATGTATATACATTTATTTTAAAAATTATTTTACATTATACATAAATATATTATACAATATTTAATATTGTGCTTGACAACACTATTTAATAGATTATTATTTTCATTACTCATAAAAGGGATGTAAATTCTATTTATAAAAGAGAGGGAAAAAAAAGAAACCATACCTCATAAATCTTTGAAGAGGGGTCATACTTGGCATTCTTGGAAATGTGAATGTCCTTTGATGGCAAATACTGAAAACGAGTGTTGAAATGCCAGTGAATAAATACACAACACAGCTTGACAGAAAGAATGAACTAAACTGAAGTACGTACCATTCTGAAGGGGTTCTCGAACGACTCCATGATGCTGTGAGCTTTTTGTTGTGCTACAGTCAGATGAGCAGGAGCTGCTGCTGCCTCCTCCTCCTCAAACACAAGTGACAAAAAAAAACATCCTCAACTCCCAAATCAAACTGAATCAACTTGTGCTAGACTATACAACACCTGCTGAAACTCCTGAACTATGCTAAATGAGTCACACAAAGACCGCTTTCTCTGAATTTATTTTAATACAAATATCCTACCGCAAAGAGGCTGATTTTTGCTGTAGCTATCAGGCAGTGTAAGGATTTTTCCTCTTGGTTCATGCTCTCATCCTCCTCCTCGGAAAACAAAACCCCCGGTTTGGTTGGAGTTTCTAAACACATACACAGAGAACATGTCAAACGGTGGTTTTAAATACCACTAAGGCAATTTGTGAGGTCTTCACAACATCTAGACCTACCAAAAGAGGAGAGGTCCAAGAAATCACTTTCAGACGAGCGGGAGGTGTCATGTGGTCCGAATAAAGTCGTCTGTGGCTAGAAGCAAACAGCAAGAGGGAAAATTAGACAAACTCAATAATACAGCTTCCTCTAGCAGTTTGGGTCCACAGAATCTCTCAACCCACCTTTCTTTTAGGGGTCATCGATTTCCTCTTTTCAACAAGTACCTCTGCCTAAAAACAGAGAACATTCATGGTCTAGAATTTCATAAGCATACTACAAACTGAAGTGATGCGAGAAGCAGGGTCTCTGAGCTAAATGCACACCTTGAGTAATGGAGTCTCTCGAGCCTGTTTGATGAGCTGATGGAGCTCGTTGATCTGCTGGCGCACCAGAGGTGGAGTGGGGTTACAGCATGCGATGATACCCTGAGGCTCCCTAGAGTCAACAACAGACCTTAACACAACCTATCCGAAAAATTAAACACTTCAACTATAGACACAACAGGGATGTCAAATGCACTAGTCCACTCCAAAAAAACTAAATAAAAGTGACCATGATTTTTAAACAAGCCAAGGCGCCGTTTTCACTATTAATGAACCATTAACTAAGACTTCTGTATCAGTAAACTAAAGTGCCATTTATTAATAGTTAGTAAGGTATCGGGTAGGGTTAGAGATGTAGAATATGGTCATCAAGAATATATGCTTTATAAGTATTAATAAACAGACAATAGCTTAATAATAGTGAGAATTGGCCTCCAAACTGAAGTGTTAATCAAATCTGACTATATTAAGCAGACAGTCTACTAATACTTTAACGACTGCTAGTTGACATGTAGTTGCAAAGTTACTTACAGTTGAATGTCTAAAGTGGACCATCAAATGTTACCAAAAAATATTTTAAGGATAGTGTATGTCTACACGGCCTGACCGATAAAGGATTTTGAAGGCCGATACCGATACAACTATTTGTTGATCTGTATCTGATATTCCGATATATCGGCCGATATTTTTATTTTTTAATTTCAAAACGCACAACAAAACATTAGCAGATTTCCCTAACTTTAGTTATTTGTAGTTAATTATGAGATTTAACATAATATATGATGCATTTCAAAAAGAAACGCGTTTCTTTTATTGTCACAACAGAATAGAGGAACATCAAAATATATTAAAGTCCTGATAAATAAAATTTTAGATATGAAACTTTAAAAGTCCTTTGATTTGGTGGTTGTGTTTTTGTTCAAAGTTACCAGTAAGGTCCGTTTTTATTTTAATTTTGAAATATTCATTTATCAGCCATTATAAATGCCGATACTGATAGTTTGGAAAATGCCTGATATCAGCCGATAATATCGGCCTGTCGATAAATCGGTCTGGCTCTACAACAAAAACATGAATGTTTTTTTCTTAAGTGTTAAGAACGTTGAGAATGTTCACAAAAAAACTAATTTACATAAAATTATTTAAGTTGCAAAAAAAACTCAAACAAGCGGGCAACTTTGACTAAATTTAGGGCAGCGCACCGCCCCTTTAAACTTACTTTGGAAGCAGCTCAGCGATCTTCATCATCATGTGGTTTGGTAAGACATATCTGTGAAGAAACACCAGATTCATGAATCACAACAACGGCACAGTAACTAGTCCTCATGCATAGAGCTGGTTTGGAGCATTACCCAGTGCTCTCGTCTTCCTCTCGTGCCAGTTTATCTCTCCAGGCATACAACAGTCTGAAGGCCGCAAGCTGCTGCGTGTTGAAGCTCTTCTTCTGCTTGCGGTACAGCTCCATGTACGATTCCTCCGTAAAAATAGGCTTCACATATTTCTAAAGAGAAAGACGATGGATGGAAAACAATGAATCACTATAAGCAGCCGATTCCTTTAACTGATTCATTTGAAATGATTCAAAGCGACTACCACACATTGTTTTATGTTCTGTTAATTGGGGTGTGTAACTAGTTAGTATAAAAAACCAAGTCCATACCTTGAGTGTGAGGTCTCTGCTTTTGTCCCAGACCTGCTGGATGAGGGCGGGCTGGCCGTTGCCCGCATCGTAGAGGTCAGCTCGGACTCGATCGTACACGTACAGCAGATAGTGAGTGTCAGCCTGAGCATACTTCAACATCTCATCCGGCAACGGTCTGATGGGATAGGAAAATTTGGTCTTATATAATGAGATTAGATCAATGAGGAATGATACTGAGCTGTATGTATTGAGTGTTGGGATTACCGTATCCTCCAGTCTGCCAGCTGGTAGCGTTTATCAGAGTTCACATTGCAGTAGACTTTCAGGAGATGGTCAAGGGAGTTTCGTCCGAGGTTTAGGCAACGCGAAGCATGATGGGTGTCGAACATGTTGACCACGTAAAGACTAAAGTCCTTTTGTAGCCACTCGATGTCAGAGTCGGCTCCGTGAAACACCTGCAGGAGCCATGCGAGATGAATGCAACAAACATTATCAAATTCGACTATGATATTATTGGAAAAGCAAAAAATGTATTACCACCCAAGTAGCCTTATTTACATAATCCCAAATCATTTAGGAGGTGACACATTACTAGAAAAGAAAATGCAAAGAGCAACGTTTGTCTTTAGATATGAATTTGATTATATGCACACGAAACTCCCAAAAATCCATTTTATAGCACACACAAGTGTTTTAATATAACTGAGATACTATTATAGCTTTTATTTTTATATTTTTCATTTAAGGTTTTAGCAATAACTGTTAAATAGTTTTCCTTTTTACACGCTGTGTCCCTTTAAATAGTGTTTTAGTGTTTAAATTAATGTTTAATTTATTACAAGTGATGTAAATGCATTTATGGTTTTAGTTAACCGTTTTATCCTTGCACACTAGAGCTGCATGATTGTGAACTAAAATAATGTGGCAATATTAGTGCTGCAGTTACCTAAAAGTTTAATCTGAATTAATTTAGCATTTTAATAATAATAAATTATATTTGATTGGGTACACATTTAATACAGCAATGTTTAATATGGTTTAAATTAATGGTTCACTCATAAATAATTACGGAATGAATCAGCACTTTTGAACAAATCTCTTGAATAAATGATTCAATGACAGATCAATTTTCGCCATCTAGTGGATAAAAATCCAAACGACATTATTTGGAGCACTAGTTGGTTTTAAAAGGGAATTTGCTCTATTTTGATAGCTTCCACAGACCTTAATCTTTATATACAAACCATACATTTCATCCCAGTATTTCTATAATAATATGTATGACTTTAACACAGAAATAATACAGTGCAGTGGAAAAGAACATTTTCTTACTTATGGAACCCCATCCGCTCTCTGTGACAGTGTGAATAAAGATTTATAGGATACCTATCATTTTTTCAAAAGGTTTAAAAGACACACGAGAATCAATGTCATTTAAAAATGGGATCAGATGGGGGTTTACTGTGTAACTCCAACACATGCAGCTGTCAGTGGGTAAATCTAATAGAAGAGCATATATTAACGTCGATCACCTTCACAATGGCAGGGTCAGTGAAAGTCTCGTTTAAGATGTACATTTCACTGCGCAGTTCCAGCGTGTCGATGATGAAATCCTCCTCTCGTGTTGATATCTGCATCAGACACGTGATTCCCAGAAAGCTTCTGTAGGAATGATGCTGTAAACAGAGAATGTAGGAATTGAACAGCTGAAGGGATACGGGACTAAACAGCAACATGAAAACCTAAAACAGTCATACCTCCAGGTCCACAGCGAACTCCGACATCTTGGCTAACGTCTCATTCAAAGCAACGAGGTCATCTAAAGTGTTGATAAATTGACAAGTGGACTCGGCAAGAGGTTTATACATCTAAAACACAAAGTAAATAAAGCAATGACTGAAAACTCATCATTACAGTTCTTGACAAGAAAACAGGATGATTAGGACATTGACCTGGACATCAGGTTTACACTTCAGACTGTCCGGCATGACCAGGTGATCCAATTCATACCGATATGGGTGAGAAAACCTGAGAAACAACATTATAATCCATTTAAAACAAGACTAATATTAAACACGGATGTAAAGTAACACACAATAGACCTCTGTAAAGATAAATCTGCTCTTACATGTCGTCCACATGCTCTTTTGTTCTCTGCTGATGGATAAAATCAGCCAATGCAGCAGGAACATCCAAGTCCTCCGGTCTCTCCTTACGAATGTGTTTGTTGGCAAAATCTAGTCATACATTTTTTTTTAACAATTTAGTATTTGAACATTTTTTTTTTTTTTAATTATTTGAACTACCATTTACATTATATTCAAGTTTTACTTTAGGTGTATTATTTTTCTTTTTGAAAATGACCATATTATTTCCAAAATATCCACATTACTATTACATAAATTATAGTGATTACTCCTACCCCTTCTAGAGCTTTAACTCTACAGACTCCAAACTCGGCCCAGATCTTCAGACTGGTCTGACACGAGTTGCTATATCTTTTCTAACTGATCCGACTTACAATTTTCATAAAAATTGCGAATAAAAATGAAAAAAATCCCATAGACTCCCATTCACTGAATGTTCAGATGAGCCAAGACTCTGCCAGCTGTCAAAATTCAAATCTAAACACACTGCGGTCATGCTAGCAACATGCTAGTGACTGGCTAATTATGATAGCAACATCCTAGCAAAATGCTAATCATGCTAGTAACTTGCTAATCATGCTAGTAACTTGCTAATCATACTAAAAACATGTTAGCAACATGCTAGTAACTTGCTAATCATTCTAGAAACATGTTAGCAACATGCTAGTACCTTGCTAATCATGCTAGCAACATCCTAGCAAAATGCTAATCATGCTAGTAACTTGCTAATCATACTAAAAACATGCTAGCAACATGCTAGTAACTTGCTAATCATTCTAGAAACATGCTAGCAACATGCTAGTACCTTGCTAATCATGCTAGCAACATGCTAGTAACTTGTTAAACATGATAGATACATGCTAGCAACATGCTAGTAACTTGTTAATCATGCAAGCAACTTGCCAGTCATGCCAGAAACATGCTCGCAAAATGCTAATCATGCAAGCAACATGCTGGTAACTTGCTAATCATGCTAAAAACATGCTAGTAACTTTTCTAATCATGCTAGCAACATGCTAATAACTTGTTAATAATGCTAGAAAAATGCTGTTAACTTGCTTATACTAGGAACATGTTAGTGACATACTAATCATGCTAGTATCTGTCTATTATCTGACTTTCTAGACTAAGAACGTTAAACTGAAATTTTTCAAACTCTTAAAAATCGTAACCGTTTAAACTTTTTTAACTTGAACTATTTGAAACTTTTCAAAGTTTTTCAAACTCTCAGCCTTGGCTTTCTCAAGCCAACTTAAAGTTTGTCGCGACAAACTTTTTTATCTAGTTTATTTTTGACGTGTATGTGTACATATATACATATATAAGAGCTGCACAATTAATCGTTAAAAGATCGCGATTCGGCCCCCCACACGATCTTAATCCAGCATTTACGATTCAGCCAATTATATTTTCCAGGACAGGAGACGAGCATAACTTGTCTGATCTCTAAATAACACGCAATCATATATACATACATTATTTTACATTTAATTTCTTGTCTTATTTAACTGCTGTTTGATAACCTATTTTTCAGTGGTAAATATTTAAAATAAAAAAAAATCTCCAGAATCGTGATCTTTATTCTTAGCAACAAAATCGTGATTCTCAATTTATCCAGAATCGTGCAGCTCTTTTATATTATATTATATATATATATATATATTTTTTTTATAATTGCATTTTCTTATGCATGTATAAATATAAACAAAAAGCAGTCCAAAGGCTGCTGTTGTCTCTGAGGGTTTTAACACACTCACATGATGACAGAGGTTTAACTGCATTGGGTTTGATGAATATTTTGGAGACAAACGGAGTGTTGCTGTTATCCACTTTATCCTTAAACTTGAGCTGTGGCCGCTGAGTGTTTTTAGCATGTAGAAGGTGAAAGGTCTTATCCCTGCTCTCTCCTCCCTGCAAGAAGAAGAAAAACTGCCATCATGCCAGAACCGGCTCCTCAGTGACCAGCCAGACTTTACCAGAACACATGATCAAGTTAAACGAGTCTCTCTCGATATAAAATGTTTTCCAAATTTAAAAAGGAAGATGAGCTGAAAAACGAAACCTTGCGATTCCAGCTGGACACAACGATCTTTGGCGGCTGGTATCCCACAGGCATGACCGGCTGCTGGCTGCGACTCACACCAGAGGCCTCGTCCAGGAGAATGCCCTGAACACAGATCACACGGCGATTTTACACAGGATAGAAGACAGACTTGCTGGGCTTAAATGTTGCCTGCTGCTTTAAATGCTTGGGTTTGTTTTTATTGATCATTAGCTGTGATGTGGACTTCACTACTCTCATAAAACCAGAACTATTAATAAAGCTTGAACCTGAAACTTGTATCTCAGTGGAGTCACAATGTAAAACGCATACCACTTTCTCAAGGATGGCATCATTAGAGTCCACCACCAGGTCAAACCTGTCCTCCAGTCCAGTCAGTCTGTTCCTGTCTCTCATGTGAGATTTACAGCCATGATGCTGCATTATCTGGCTCATACTGTCAAAGAAATGTACACAGATATTAGAACAAGACGACTGGGGGTACAACATAATCAACTAAAGTTTACTGATGCTGACATGATTTATTAACTGGGAAATTGCAGCAACCCTTAAGTTATGTTTAACAGGGTTTCTGCAGGATTTTAAGGCTCAAATTTAAGACCTGCAAAAATAAAATTATACCATATGAGCGGGGGAGGGTGAGGTCTATAGTATCATATTAAACCGTAAAATTCAGATGCAGGTGAAATGAAATAACATGAATAAGAGGTGTGCAATATTGATTAAATATTGTTATTGTGTTGATATCTAAAAGATCACCATGGTCAGCTGACTCTATTAGTTGATATTCTTCATATTCTGTGTGGTCAGTTCACAGTGATGGACATTAATCTTTTTCCAGTAGGTTTTTCGGGGCATTTGTACCTTTAAGCCTTTCTTTTGATAGTGTGCATCATCTTTTGAACCAAATTTTTGCATTTTTGCTATTACCAAGCAAATTAAATCAGTATCAACAAAATTCCTCTCTCAATGCATCTTAATTGGCATGTAGATGTGTTTACAGTTTAATGCAACTTAGAGGGACACAGAATGCATAAATTATGTTTTGATATTTGAAACGTAAAAAGTTGAAAACTGACGTTTGAAATTATTTTTTCTTAAATTAGGATATTATAAAAGTAAAATTAAAACCACCAGTAGGACACAGCGTGTCACTGTGAATAAGTGAGTCATTGCAATTGAACTGAATCATTTAAACATAGATTCATTCAGAAAGGAAACACAGTCAGAGAAGTAAAACTGTAAAACCCTGGTTTCAGCCGAAGAGAGACTAATACTATAACAGCATTAAATCATGATGTGCCCAGACAGAAGCAATGTTTTTTCACTTTATTTCGCACAAAAAAGAAAACAAAAAGCTTAAATATCTCTGCTCCCAGCTACTAAAATAACTTGCACTGTACTTTCTGATTGCACTGACAAAAAAGCAATGCGCTCATAATAAAGTTAGTCTTATTTTCCAGTGCAAATGTCTAAAGATTTGAAGAGGCATTTACTTGAGAAACACAATAACATAAGTCTTGTTTTCTGTGAAAAAAAAACAAAACATTAAATATCTAAGTTTTCATACCCCATAGACTTTTCTCACAGAAATGGGAAATACGCAATCGCAGGGTATGCAGACTTCCTGTGTAACGTCAACACAGCAGAAAGCCGGGTAATTTAAACATGGAGAGATTCTACAACTTCACTCACGGGTTTGCCAAAGTTCACCTTTGCTGACTAGACTAGAGTCGTGGAGGAAAACTCTGTCACGAAGAGGAACAAACTGGATAAAGGTTATAAATGTTTCCACAAAGAGTTCATCCATAACTTTTAAGGTAAGTAACAGGGAGACTCTATAACGCTTAACATTACAAACGCTTAACGTGTCTTAAAGCACCTAAAACCTGATGAGGGAAAACCAAATTTCTGTCAAACCTTTCTTGTAATAATCACTAACTACAGTCAAAACAACAAGCCCATATTCGACAGATAAAGTGAATAATATCACGTTAAGTGTTTTCTCCCCCATAGAAGTGCATTATAAGGAAACAGCTTAACATGATTTAACATACCTTAACGATGACCAGGGAAAACCAAACTTCTGTCTAATTTTATCTATTATAAAGACTTGCCACTGCCACGTAAAGTGTTTAAGAATGTCCCAAGTAACGTAGCTAACGTTAGAGAGCAATCCGGCTAACAAACTATTAGTGTGTCCACTTCTAGGGTCTAGGGTTATCTATGGATAGTATAGAGGACATGTACAACTTTATTAAAGCAATAAAACAGTCGTGGTGTTACAAACAATATGACGTTCACTGTCTGCCTTTGGTCCAAGTGAATGTCTTGTGTGTAGCTGTGTTGTTCGTGTGTTTGCTTGTCATAGTATCAAATGTTTTTGTGAGGGCTAGAAAAACAAGGAGCCTCATAAACTAGAGGTTTTCCTCTTCCTTCTTCGTTAGCAGGGAAGGAGTGGAAAGGTATATAAGGCTGCTTTTGGGCATTGCAAGAACAGCCCGGTACGCTACAACAACTCCTGCTCGATGCTTGCGCTATCTTTGTTGTTTACCGGCATACCGGGGCAGAAATAGGTTTACACAGCGATTGCGTATTTCCAGTGCAAAATACAGAAGTTGTGAAAAAGGTCTATTGACAGTCAGACAGACATTTGTTCTCGTTTTACTTTTAATTTTTCTCCATTTCTCAGGATAAAAGCATAACCTTAAGTAAATGTACCTTTAATTTAAGGATATTTATATACAAGTAAAGAGACAAACATTATTTTTGTAACAATGGATGCATCATTTAATGCCACAAATTACGCATTTAAAATGTCCTGCTTTGATTTACGATATTTTAATTTGTAAAAGAGCAATCTAAGGCCTGCAGAAACCACTTAAGGATTTTCTGTATAGTTTTAATGAATCAACGCATTTTGCCAACAAAAAAGACCCATGTTATTCGTCATGTTGTTATTATTAGCCCTGTAGGGAGGGTGTTTTACCAGTGCAAGAGCTGATCTCCCTGTGAAGCGCAGAACTGCTGGAAGGCAGGGAAGCTGCGGTACAGATCAAACTCATCCCCGGCTGCTGGAAGAGCTGCAGACGCTTTCGTGGCAGAGACCACTGCTCCCAGACCGTGCTGTCAAACAAACACCAGCAAACAGCTTCACAGACACATCTCAGAACACACTGCGTGCGCACACATGGCTGCTGTGCGATACAGTTAGTTACCGCGCTGACAAACAAAGTCACACATTGAAACGATCCACCGACCTTGACAAATGCGTCGACATCCTTAAACCCCGGACAAAACTCGGCTTCCTCCTCTGTATCTTCGGATTGTGAAGAATGATCACTCTGTTTAACAGCAGACTCGCTACTCGAGGAGGCAGCCATATTGAAAACATTAAATCGCGGAGATTGCAGCCTCGCGAGGATAACTCTTCTTCTTTGCCGACACGTGTGTCAGCGCCAGCTAATATCGCCACCTGGAGGACGGTTTTGTTACCAGCACCTCCACCGTAAGAACCATAAAGCAACTAATTGGACATAATGAAAGTTATTATATAAGACGACTAACTTTAAGACTTTAATATCCCTAACTAAATATAATTTCACGGTTAGCTGAAATAAATCGGCAGTGCTTCATTAATTGTCAAAATAAACTGCAGAATAATCCCAGCGAATGCAAATCTTAGCGGGTCCGTCACTTTTTTGTTTCCCTTTGAAACATTTCCATTGTGTTCCGCGCAATATGCAGAGCGTTTCTTAGTTTGCGTGTGCTCACATCCATGGGTTTACCCAAATAAATGTATTTTTACATATAGGTATTTATATGATTAACGTTATAGGTTCACCTGTCAGGATCCTCTTGGCGCCTCGGCTGCGCGCGCGCACGTCGAGAGGTGCGTCATCCGCTTTCTGTTCACTGATTGGCTGTTGTCGGTGTATGAGCCGTTGATACGAGCGGCGGCACACAGCAGTTATCACGCGTCTGAGAAACTAACGTTACTTCACGAGAGCATGTCAGTCTGACCCTAACCTGAGCAGATGAACCGAGATCTTAAATATCATCCAGACTCACTGTAAACGAGGAATTAGGTGGCAAACAGAGCCCGCGGACATCAGGTAGGTGTTCATAACTATTGAGCTATTGAGCTGTCTGTAATGTGTTTGTGCAGCGTCATGATGAGTGCACTGATCTCATATTTACATCACTCCGCGGTATTGTGTAAGTTACAGTCGCTTTCATCTGTGATCATACTTTAAGTCGTACTTAAGTCACTTCCCTCACCAGTACAAAGTCCGAGTAACGACATGTATGTTTTTTTTATAGCAGTAACTGTTAGTTTTATACAGTAATTGTAGATATACGTTGAATTATAGAGCAAATATATGTGAAATTCAAGTGAAAGATGGCCTATGTGATGTCAACAGTGTGTTTTCTTCTCATTGTAGATTTTCTGCCATGTCTGTCAATCGGGAGGACGTCCTGAAGGATGAAAATCTAATCAAAAACATAGAGGAGATAGCAAAAGACGCATCACTTTTACATGGGGTGTTGATGAGGACCAAAGAAACGCCCAACTCT
Source organism: Enteromius trimaculatus (assembly GCA_032361065.1). Taxonomy (NCBI): domain Eukaryota; kingdom Metazoa; phylum Chordata; class Actinopteri; order Cypriniformes; family Cyprinidae; genus Enteromius; species Enteromius trimaculatus. The sequence goes on along the minus strand of JAUMHP010000037.1, from coordinate 731,150 downwards.
CCTGATGTAAGAGCAGAAAGAAATGTAAAGATATATAATAAAAAATATTAAGAAGCACTGCTGATCTAAACCACAAAACCCACTAAGAGCACTTCTTGCATTTGGGACAGGAAAGGTTGTCTTGGGGAACCCAGCATAATATTTATATTATACATTTATACATAATTATTTCATAGACAGGGCTTAGCTTAGTTCAGTTAGGACATTTAAGATTTTTTTTAAAAACAGCCTTAGAAGAAATAAGTATGGGTGCGCATCTTAAGACAAAACAAAGGCACTGACATGTTTTAAGATAAGTCAGTGCAAGCTTCTTCTGTTGAAGCTGCTCAGATTTAGCTACATTTAGTCTAGGACCAGGCTTAACCCTGGTCTGTGAAACTGAGGGATGGTGCAAAGATAGAGCTGGGCAATATACGTTTCCTCTGTAAAATGCTAACAAAAGTTTAATAAAAGGTCAAAATGATGTTTATGCAAATAAAAAAACAGTCACACTGGTGCCCAGTACCAATTTGCCTAACGTTCTGATGTGTATGAGAAACAATAAAGCTACTGCTAAAGCTACTGTCAAGTGTACAAGAGGCAAAACATGTTACATTAGTTGAAATGTTTGCTAAGTGTTTGCCATGATGATAAAAACCTCAATTAAATTAGATTGTTGACATCAAAAATTGCTAGCAAAATGTTTACAAAGGAACGGCGAGTAATACTGTATTCAGTGTGAAATTCTGCTATAGAAATTGATATTTTATTTACAATTTAGCAAAACTATTTATACCCTACAGGAAAAGCCTCCGGTGGCGCTAACCCAAATTTAAGACGTCTAGCCAATACTCTTAGACATCCAGTAATCAGAAAAAACAAATAAAGGGAAAATGATTTCAAATCAATATTGTGATGGAAATGCTAACCAACATCTAGTCACAGAGGAGCAGTTAATTCAGTCACGTCTGGAATTCTGTCTGTCCCACGGCCATGTTTTGTTTCTGGATTATGGAGAGTTAGTTCTGCCCCGTTGAGTCAACGCTGAGCAGAAACCCTGGCTCAGAGAATCAGGAGTGGCTGAAGGGTTCTGATCGTGTACGTACATGTTCAATAACTGTCCATTTGTTCACAGGTGGTGAGTTATGCACCGTTCACGCTGTTCCCCACACCGGTGCCCGCAGCGCTCTTTCATCAGGCTCTGGCGGTACAGACACATTTTAACCGGTTGGTGGACCGGGTCAGCCAGAATCCCGGCTTCCTAGAGGAAACTCTGTCCAGGTGTGAAATGATTGCACTACTGCATGTACAAAATAAGGCAATAATACACTCAATGAAGTCAAATCAGTAGGGTAGGGTTTCCCAAACATTTTGCTCAGCCAAAACTGATCTGAATTGACTTCATTGAGTGTATTATTGCCTTATTTTGTATCAAAATAACACCAAGCTTTATTAATAACTTTGATGTGCTCTGATATAACGTTTGTTTTTCTTCTTCAACAGCACTATTAAAGTTGACAATTTCACAGCAAAACTTTTCAACATATACAAACAAGTTCAGCACGAACATCAATCCCAGGTATAATCATTTACCAATAGTTTGTTTATTAATTAAAATGGCATGTTACACATTAGTTAGGAACATTTCCAAACTAGTTCATGTTTTATAAAGGCATTTATGATATTACAAACGCTAAAAGCTGTTCTTTTGATCTTTCTATTCATCAAAGAATCCACAAATGTTTTAAGCAGCCCAACTGTTTTCAACATTGATAATAAATGTGTCTTGTGCTTCAAATCAGCATATTAGACTGATTTCTGAAATATCACCAAAAGAGTAATAATGCTTTACGTCATAAGAATTAATTACATTAAAAGCACACATTTTTAATAATCTACTGTAGAAGAGATGTACAGCTGGTTACATTAGCGCTATCGTGTAGGTTATTAAGATGCAATCGTTTAAACTGTAGCTGATATCTTCCCTAAGTCAATAGTGCTGGGACTGAATCGCTCAGACTACATGTTAGACCACAGTCCAGACGGCGAGATGTCTTTGAAGCAGATTGAAATCAACACTATTGCTGCTAGTTTTGGTGGTCTTTCTTCACGGACACCGGATGTCCATCGGTAAGTCTGAGCTAAATGCTCCAAACAGCACTGATTCACCATCACTGAATTACTGGATGCAGGGTGTCCGCGGATCCTTAAAAAGTCTTAAATTCCGTTGTCCTAAAATAAGGCCTTGAAATGTCTTAAATTGT
>JAUMHP010000037.1:653127-680794 GCA_032361065.1 Enteromius trimaculatus | reverse complement strand
GGTGCAATTTAATACTTGTAAATAACTAAAATACATCCGTTATTATATATTCATATGTAGATGTTATAAATTGTCTTGCTAACGTTTGAATGTTAGTCACGTGGTATAGTTTCGCGGAAGGATAAAAATGTTAATTTAAAACAAATATGCCAATCAAAGGTTTCAAATTCATATTCATGTCCATTTTTTCCCCTATGTGGCAAGTAGCCGTATAATAAGCGGGATAATGCAGAGGCAGCCGGTAGTTATCGCAGAAATAAGCCCAGACAGTGTGATCAGGACCCGACGCGAAGCGTTTTACGGAGACGATCGTGCTGTTCCAGGTCAGTAGATGGCAGTGCAGCTTCTCATAACTGAAGTAGGCTTAATCCCATAGACACGTATTATATCTAAGGTGCTCCACCGCAAAATGAAGGCAGGAGGCTTGTCCCATTGGCTGCCTAATAAATAAGTCAATACCCAGAAAAGTATGAAAGTTGTCAAAATAGTCCATCTGCCACCAGTGGTTCAATCTGTATTTTATGAAGTAAAGAAAATGACTTTTTTATTTTACCAATTTCTCGTCTGTGTCTCTGCGTGTCATCTTGTGGCCATTTTGGAGAGTATCCACTGGAAGCTAACTAGGTATGCTCTTCTGTCATCCACACCACATGGACACATTTTCTACATGCTTTAATTCAAAGGACAACAGTGATGCAGCTGACACAGGACCTGTTTGTGTCCACTCTAAAATGGCATTAGGGTAATGTGGAGAGACACAGACAATAAATTGTTGAATAAAGTTATTTTTAATATCTTTGCGTGCAATAAGTATTTTTGTTGCTTTATAAAATACTGATTGAACCACTGATGGCAGATGGACTATTTTTGTGATGTCTTTTTTTTTTTTTAAATATCTTAAATTGTGGAAGGACATGAGTGGTTAATGACTTTATTTTGGGATGGAGTAACCCTTTAACACCAGTATTGGGCTTGTTACTCAAAAAAATGTAATTTTTTAGTTAAACTACATCTTCCAAGATTTCAGTTGCATCTACTCTCATTTCTCAAAAGCTTCTGGTCTGCAATTGATTGTAAAAAAAAAATAACTGATGGCACTTCATGAACAGTTGTTCAGTGGACCTTTAAAAAATGAGGTAAAATATTACTAAATTATTATTACTAAAGTCCCTAAAATTAGAGACAAAAGAAATTTGATTGATAAATATATCAAAATATTTTAAATATGTGATTTCTCTATGTTTGGCAGAATTCTTAGAGAATTAATGGGCACTTTCCAGGTTGATTTACCCAGCATTTTCTTTGAGTATATCTGATGGGTGGATAAAAGACACTAATCAAATTGAGTTTACATTTATTTGGAAAAACAAGTACCATTAGAAAGCACAAGAAACTCAGATGTAGTGAAGTAGATCAGTGAGGAAGGGTTGAACGTAAATGATTATGAATGGTACCCTTAAGCAGAGTTGGCTCCAAGCCTTTTTTGTTTAGTTGAGCTTTTTTCCTAATTTGTTTTTTACATTTTTGAGCCAGCAAAATTATAGTGCAAATGAAGCTATCATCTTTTCAGTCAGTTGTTATTATTATTCTGGACACAAATCAATGTAACAGCAATATTTCTAGGCCCTGAATGTAAACGTTTCCATACTCCAAACTGATGCACTGGGGACTTCACGTGCCTGTGAGAGTTGTGAAAAATATGAAAATAAATCTAGGAATTACTGAATTGTTGGAGCTGTTCTATGGATTGTAACTGTAATATTATTACTGAAATCGTATTAGTAATTAGTTACTCCAAAAGTAGTATTATTACTGTAACCGCCCAACACTGATTAAGACAATCATTTAAGAATAGCTTTGATAGCTGATGCATAATTCCTTGGCATATTTTGAAAAAGAAAAATTGAAAAAACCCTTTGTAATCAATGTGAGCAATGATTGAACAACTGAGACATGACTGAACTGTTAAAAGTACATAAAATGTTTTTTTTTTTTTTATTATTATAATTAGTGGTATTTTCTTTAAATAGAAAGCATATACAGCATCAGGCAGGATTTAATTTTTTGTGTTGTCAGAAAGACGAAGGGGCGAGAGAGAGAGAAAGTGTGTACCTACATCACGCCTGTGGACCAATGAAGTGTCCATTGCAATTATTGTTCTACCTATAGTGCATTTATTGCATTAAAAAGCAGACATCAAAAAAGAAAAAAAAAATAGTGCAATATCTTTTTCTCTACTTACACAGGAGAGGAAGTGATAATGTTCTAAGGCGTTTTCTTTCCATGTTTGTATTGCATACAGAATCGAAGACAAAAGACTCAAATAATACCCCTTGTAAAAATTGTGCTTCTCAATACCTCAGAAAGAAAAAAATAATAATCAGTGATTGTTATGGATTCTGTATTAGTCCGCTAGAAAACAGATATAGGGGGAAAATGTTGTAATCAAGTACATTTACATGTATTAAGACATGCAAATCTTGTTTTTAGAGTATACTTTGACAGAACCTCATACAGTTTATCACACAGTACACATGCTCTTTTACACTGTGCATTGTGGATCATAGAAATCATCACTTTTCTCTGTCTTCATAACAATGCAAGACTTCCATAACAGTATCTGATCAATGCTATTAAAAGGAATGTTCCAAGTCAAAAACAAGCTGAATGCTGTTGACACACAATTTGGACACATGTACAGTAGGAAGCCTATGAGGTAAAACATTTTAGAGGGTTTAAAAGCTAAAATGTGCAGCTTGTGTTAAAGTGCTTATATCAGTTACAAAAACTTTATACAAATGAATGTCTGATTATGTTTTTTTCTGGCTTTTCATGATCATGACAGGAGTTATTAGATATAATTTAATATAGACATCATTAGTAAGCAATTTTATATCCTCAGTTGAATTATTATTAAGCTACGTGTGATCAGATTCTGTCATTACAGCTTAACTTGAACCTGGAACAGTTCTTTATTTACATCAATCCAAATAATGTGCTATGGATAAGTGTCAAAATGAACAAACAAACAACAGTGGAGGTACCGAAGCCCATGAGACTGAAAAAGAGCTATTTAAAGGAAATTAACTTTGTGTCTGTGCTCAATATAAAAGAGGGTAAATTGTCTTCCTAAATAGAATAATACTTACAACAAGAATCAATGCAGTACTAAGGTAGATCAGAAACAATCGAAAGAAACAATCAGATCACATGCAACACTTGCATAGAATTTTTTTTTTTTTTTTTCTCGGTCATGCTCTGATTTTCTTTTTGTTTGGTTTTTTTTTTTTTTTTTTTTAAATATAGAACAATAGAGTGAGACATGTTGATAGCAAATAAAGATGCAGTACACTAAAGAGAGGATTGGTCAAGGCATTAGTCAGTGACCCTGATGTGCACACCCTGGAACAAGTACATATCCCATGACCCTTTAAATGGCCTATGCCAAGTTTACTTCAAGATCAGTGCTGTAAACATAGTGTCCAGAGCCGTGACACAATCTACATCAATTTGAACTTGTGTTAGAAAGGCAAGATCTGGAAAGATGTCTAATGACCCGAGATCAACGCACAATGTGGGTTGTTAACAGGTAATTAGGTGATTAATCTGACGTTGAAATGCTCTTTTAGGTCTGAAACATAGTCTACATACTTTATTGTACACAAAAAACTATGTAATTGGCATTACATTCTTTAGCATTCACCACGTCAGTGTAATGTAGTAGCCATTACCAAGTGTTTTGGATTTCAGTGTTTCCGGTATATACTGTACATAAAAACTCTCCAGCATTAAGCTGAGATGCTAACGTATCATGGTAATGATGTTGTCCAAATACGACGCTGTACACACTATTGGCTAAATTTTCATACTAGGCATCAATTTTGGGCAATCTAAAATGAGGGTGGATGTTTCTGAAAGTGCATTCAGGGAGTGTACGGATCCAGTACAATCAATGCAACACAATCAACTGAGGGACAGTCATTTTGGCGCTGCCCCTCTGGAGAACAATGCTTTAGTGCTTAGGACTAGAGGTGTTAAGGCATGCAACTATACATTCACTCAAGTCTCTGTGCATGTTTGAAAGGAACTGTGTAGTCAACGTGAAATCATGTCCTATGTATAAACATTGCATTCAATTGGAAAGAGTAATTCTAAAGAAAAATAAGGATTTCTCTTTCTGGATGGTGGTTTTTGGATATGCACTGAAATCTGGAGGCCATCACAACAATTAATAATACTTGGATGTTTTAACACTTTTCTTCCAAAAGAACCAAACCAACACCTACAGCGCTACATGAAAGTGTACTGCAACTTTATGTGACTTTACATAACCGTACAACAACTGACGTTACATATATTTCAATGCGTCTCACGTGAACGATCTCTGAGTGAGAGCAATCCTGACTTTGTAAACATTGCAACATTTCTTAAAAAACGATACAGATCCATAAATACAAAGTAAAGTAACTTTTTTTAAGAATTTTATTCAGGATCTTGTGAAATTTCATTCAATATATATATATATATCTATATATATATATATATATATACACTAGCTATTCTTAGATGCGTTACTATTATTCTGTTGCAGATTTTAAATTGAAAACGAAAAACGAGTAGATTTTTCTACTCTAATATACTTAGTGTTCTAAAGGTCCTGTTCCAACCCTAATGTGCAAATAGTCCTAAATAATTGTATTTGAGACATGCAGTGGTAAAGATATAAGTATTAAGGCCAGTTTGAATGGTCCTACACTGGATAAACCTTAGCCTAAGCTGCTACAGGTAACATCCGAGTCTAGAGTCATGGTAATGAGAAAAGGGATAAACTTGGATTTGGTCGTAATACAACCTGGTTGATATATGCTAATGTAACCACCAATAAGGTAATTAAACTAGCTAGCGGTCAACGTGTCACCAAAGCAAGATGTGACGCTGCTATGTTTTTAAGTAGGCCACAATAACCACCCCCTTAGACACCGAGAGCCTCGGAGAAGAAAGAGTGGTGAGAAATGGAGGACAGAGGAAGATCACTCACTTGTAAAAGACACATTCTTCTTGGTAAAGACAAATTTCTTCTGAGGCAGTTTATTTAGTGGCCATTTTGGTAATGCTAGTTTCCAGTCATGCATCTACTTAAACAGGGAGATCACCAAAACTGCTTGCCAACCATTCCAAAAATAATCAAATGACTTAGAAACAATGATACAAAAATCTAAATTTAGCTTTATATATATATATATATATATATATATATATCAGGTTAGTCTAGCTAATGTGCATGCAAGTTCAAAAACAGACCAAGATGCCTTAAGGTGATTGACTTATCTCTGATAAGGTCAACAAATAAATGACAAGCAAATGTATATCATATTTGAACCTAGACCAACTTTCAACTCAATCAAGTCACAAAGGAACAACATGACTATGCCAAAATGGACATCAAATCTGAACTTCATCTACTTCTATAAAAATCCAATATATGCGTACTAAATCCACTGTTGAATGATAAAATAACTTCTGTTTTCAGTCCTTCTCATTTCCCAGAATAAGAAACCAGTGGCACTGACCTAATTAGGTTCTTTCTTTATGCAGCAGCACGGAAATATAGGAAGATCGACTGCTTCATTCTGGAGTTGGAATTCAGCTCATGTGCAAACCAAGACTATAGTCCAAATAATAATATTTCACTCACGACAGCAAAGTGTAACCCTGAATTCCTTTCCTACATGTACCGCATTTACACGGTGCTTTGCAAATGACAATGTTTGCTACATCTGTGAACGTGACTGTGAATATGACTATTCGTGTCTGTTGCCTGAATGATGTCCAGAGGAGGACCAATAAACAACTCCTAATAAGACAAGTGCATATGGGCTCCAATCAGGCAACACCATGACTGAGGGCTTGAACCCAAACAATTGTGAGCAATGCTCACGTTTACAAGATCACTAGAAAAAAAAAAAAGCCATTGAAGTAAGATGCAACAAAATGCTACGACATCTTTCATTGTTGATTCACATCCCATGCTATAAAAGTGCTTTTCCTTTTTCCTTTTCCCATAATGCCTTCTGTGCTCATTAGGATCAGGGAGAGTGTATGATACGCAAAATAATAAAGTTCATTACAAAAAATAAAAAACAATTGACTTGGGTGGGGTTCAGAGGAAGCTCAAAGGTTGTATCGATATGAACATGCATGTGATCTTAAAACAATAACAACCACATAAGCTTAGAAAATAACACAATCTTTTCATCGACCATGGGCAGCTTCATACACAAACACACATATACACACACACACACACACTGTGTGTTTTCCATTCCTCACCAATTCCCATCACCCCTCATCCCAATTCACATCCCAACCCTTCCCTTCAGACTCCTGCAGACAGGCAGTCAGTAGTTGTCTCTTGGCCAGGCTCTCGTGCGCTGGCGGTTGTTTCGTTGGTTGTGTCCATCCTGCGAGTCTCGCTGCTGCAAGAGTCGGTCCTGTGACTCGTATCCGTTCGCACTGTGGATTCCACCAGGGTTGTTACGGTTGGGCGGATACACATCCCGGTACGGGTTAGGGTGGCGGTGGGGTTCGTAATCATCTTCCTCCTCTTCTTCCTCCTCCTCCTCCTCTTCCTCGTCCTCCGGGGGGTGCAGGGAGCTAGAGCCGCCTCGACGGAGGGAGCGGGAGTCACTGGCCTCGTCGGAGGGCATGAGGCTGTCCTGCTCCCCTTGCTCCTCCTCCTCCACTCCCCCTCCACCCCCGGCAGGCGACAGCTGCTGGTTCTGAGACCGAAAGAGAAAGATGACAACTCTGAACCACACTGAGGTCACATGTTTCCTTACTTTTTCACTCCAAAGAAAAATTATTAATTTAGGAGATCCCGTAAAGACAAAAAAACACAAATATAAAACACTTAATGTGCACAGAGGAAGTGAGAGGACGTTTTTGGAAACAAGTCTTAAAAATGACAGTTTAAGGTGACTGAGTGCTTTGGCTTTGTTCATACTGCATCCAAACTGGACTTGTTTTTTAAGTCGATCTTAAGGACTGACTGTACAAACTGTAAACTCATATCTTTGAATGTGGTTTGGATTGGGTTTGTTGGAAGTGCTCAGACTGTTCAAGATGTTCAGAGTGAACGGATTTAAGTCAAATGTGGTAACAGTCTCATTTTTGCTGCCTGTCTGAACAAAGCCTTTAGGTCAGCGGTTCCCAATTCGAGTCCCTACTCTGCATATTTTGCATGTCTCTCTTAGTTAACACACCTGACCAGCTTGTTAGAAGAGATCTACATGCCTTGCTCTGTGTTAATATGATCACTACACAGTGTTCATTGTTCCCTACTCCCTCAGCAGGAGAAATCCATTGATGTTTACTTTACCTCCAAACAATCATTCATGGATTTGTCTCGTAAACTTAATGCACTTTGAGTAGAACATATACTCTCGTTTTAAAACTTAAATCATGGTGAATATCTGGTGATGTCCACTTTGCAGGGCATTTACGGTTGAAAAGAACAAACATTGTACATAAGAGATACATACAAAATATGCAGAGTCGGGGGGCATGAGTACTGGAATTGGGATCCGCTGCTTTAGGTTCTAGGTCTAAAGATCAAACTGCTGTGCATTACAGATTGCTATGCATTTTCCTCTGGAGCTAAAGGATTCAGGTTAGTTTAAGAAACAAGGAGGTTGCATTCAAAGGGAAGTTAGAAGGGTTGATACATTCACAAAGCATCAGTCTGTGTGGTCAGATACAGCTTCTTTTCCAAAGTCATGAAATCAACAAGTTTCTTTATAACACAGGAAAACAGGCAGCTGTATCTGCTTTGTGAACTCATCTTATGGAGGTTCTATGGTGTTAATATCAATCAGCAAGGTGCATAAACAGTGCAGTCAGAGACGACTGTGTGCAGCTCGATCTAATCCCAGCAAATGAAGCGAAAAATGTAGAGGGATAAGTGCATAACACATAGAAATCATAGAAAAATTAGGAAACTTGTCAAATGGAAAGTTTGCACTGCCATATGGAAGTTTGCATCATTTGACAGAACATATTTAAAAAACGAGTGAAATGGACAGCTAGGAAGTGCCAGAAAGCATGAATTTAATTGATTATTTCTGACCTCCAACCCATAGAAATGCTATTTCACCTTTAGAAATTTTAAAATATACAAATTCTGCCTAAACAAGGGCTGGTCAACATTAGCATCGCTGTCCTGCAGAGTTTCTCTTTGTCCAAATATGTGGTCTTGACCACTTGAGAGTGCATGTACACGACAGGAAGTAAGTGCACAAGACTACCCCAAGCCTTTAAAATGCCAAAGTGCAGTGTCCTTAACCTATACTAAATATTTGACGATAAGCATATTTTGTCATTCATCATGTTTTGGATATAAACACTTCTAACAGTGTTGTTTATTGTTCTCAGAAAGCCAAAACCTTAAACTGCATTTCCCATAAAATATATTTTACATACCCTAATTTCACAAATCAAAGTTAGGTCAGTAGTGACAGTGTCATTGTGCCAATGTGTTCTGCAGTAAGTTCTTAAAAGATGAAGAATTATAAAAACCCAGAAAGAACCGCTGCCCCTAGCTGGACTAATGTCCCATGTGGTAAGAAATTCTAGATGCACATTTGGGATCTTCACACCGACAAGAACACTCAGGCCAAATAAAGGAAATACATCATTAAAGTAGTCAAAAGCAAAGACCGCAAGTGTGGAGATTTGGAAATCTTTACCTCCAACCCTGAAAAAAACCCTCCCCAGCTTATAGCTCAGCCTGTGATCCTGAAGATCTTGATTAGCTTGTTCAGGTGTGCTTCATTAGGATTGGAAAATTCTGCAGGACAGTGGCACTCCAGGACCGACATTTTCTATCTTTTGGCCACACCAGTGGTTCCCAACCATGATCCTGGAGGCCACCCAACACTGCATGTTTTCAAACACACCTGATTCAGATCATCAGCTCATTAGTAGAGACTCCAAAACCAGAAATGGGTGTGTCAGACAAAGGAGAGATGAAAAAAAGTGCAGTGTTGTGGGGTCTCCAGGAATGTGGTTGGGAACCACTAACCTAACTGTACACCTTAAAATGCGCCACATACACTGTTACCTTGTCAATGCTGCCTACACCATTAGCAACATTGTCAACATTTTAAGACAAGCTGCCCACACCTTTAGAAATGCTGTCTAAACCATTACAAACACTGTCTACAGCAGAGTTTCTCAATTCCAGTCCTCGTGCCCCACCGCTCTGTGATTCAGATATTCAGCTCACTAGAAGAGTGGTCCCTACGCAGTGTTTATTACTTCCTACTCTCTGGGCAGGGGAAATCCTGGCGGAATATCTGGTGATGGCGGAATATCTGGTGATGTCCACTTTGCAGGGCACATACGTTAGAATAGAACAAACATCTGAAGCAACAAGAGAGTGGTGGGGCACAAGGACTGGAATTGAGAATTTCTGGTCTACAGCTTTAGAAAAGCTGCCTTCCCCTTCAGGTACACCACCTACATCCTTTTATATGCTGTCTATACCTTTACAGATGCTGCCTTTAGAAACCTTACACCTTTACACATGCAGCCAAACATTCAGAGATGCTAATATTACAGATGCTGCCTACACCTTAAGACAGTGGTTCCCATCCACATCCCTGGAGTCTCTAAGCTCCTGATTCCTCTCCAGGAACAAGGTTAGGAGCAGTCTAACCACTGCCTTAAGACACATTGCTTACACCATGGGTATACAATTTTGGTCAAAGAGAGTCATAGTTCTGCAAAGTTTAGCTCCAACCCTAATCAAACACACTGAAATTGAAACTGACTAGAAGTTGAAATCTGTAGGACTGAGATCTCCACGACTGAACTTGCCCACCCCTAGCCTACACCATGCGTCAAACTCTGGTCCTGGTGGGCCACTGTCCTGTGAAGTGTAGTTCCAAAATACCTGCCTGGAAGTTCCAAGAAATCCTGAGAACCTTGATTAGCTGGTTCAGGTGTGATTAATTTAGGTTGGATCTAAAATCTGCACAATAGTGGTCCTCAACTGAATTTGATACCCCTGGCCTACATCAAGGTGTACTGTCCTGAATTATACTGTACTGTACCTGACTGCCTGGTGGAAACGAGGCTTTAGAACAGGGGTCATCAAACTTGATCCGGGAGGGCTGGTGTCCTGCAGAGTTTAGCTCCAACTTGCCTCAACATATCTCCCTAGAAGTTTCAAGTCTACCTAGTAAGACCTTGATTAGCAGCTTCATTTGCATTAAATTATGGTTGGAGATAAACTCTGCAGGACAGTAACACTCCAGGAGCGAACTTGGTGACCCCTCCAGTAAAAACAGTGCCTACACCAGGGGTGCCCAACCCTGCTCCAGTCGATCGCCAGGAGCAGGGTTGGGCACCCCTGGCCTACACCTTAAGACACTGACTACATTTTAATGTAGGTTTGAACGAGTTGTCTTACAATTAAAAGTAATTTTGAGGCCTGCATAATTTTAAATGCTTTTTGTTTCATACTGGGCAAATGGCATTGCCACATAAAAACTATGAATGTGCTTGCATGATTTACCAACAACAGCATAACAAACTCATATATTTGCATATATATATATATATATATATAGTGCTTATACATATATATAAGTGCTTTTCCAATGGGGATACCAGATGGCCATTTTCCATTTGGAGGGGTTGAAGGAATTGGAGGATGTAAAGTATCAGGGTGGGGATTTGTTTAATAGTCCGAGTGTGAAAAGGCAGTCTGACCATCCCACCTACTCACCGCAGGTTTGTGAGCGTTCATTCAATTAATTCCTGTGTTTCAGAGAACTGCAAAGATGTCAGGCATGAATGAGACACAGAACAGACAGATTGAGACTTACAACACATCAGTATTACAAGCATCTCTGGGCCCAAGACAACTTGAAGACAGAGAGTGAAAATATGGAGCAGAGGAAACAGACAAATGTTTAATGACCACTTTCCTGTTGTTGAACAGAACAATTATCTAAATTTACACATCTGTTTTGTTAAATACACTATACAATTGACCAATTATTACTTAAAGCAGAACAGCATAATGGAGTGAGACGATATGAATGTACAAGGGGGCCCAAAACTCTACGAACTGTAGTGTAAATAGATTTATTTAGCATTTTTTAGTTCCACTGTGCTTGTCTACCTTACAAACCGTGTCCCACATTCTAGTGGAACCATTTTCAGTGAAAATGCAACTTTCTGACTTTCAAGATCAACTGCAGACATAGATCTACTCATTACAAATATATTTCTCAAAGAGACATACAAATACCATCTATATTCTAGAAGATTATGTTTAGCACAGTCTCTGGACTACTTTCCTTGCTGATCGATGAGGACACATACTACGTCTGGTGGCCTCTGGTTTAACTAGGTCAGTGCATATACTGTATGACTGCAAAACATAAACTTGTTTATTTTTTAATAATGCAGTTTGAACTAGGAAAATATTGAATATTAATGATATATACATGATGCTTTAGTGAATAGCCTGATTTAATATGCTCTTAAAGACAATGCTATTCCACAAGTTTCACAATCCCTCCATGTAAACTTATCCTGAGAGCGCATGCAAAATAACACATTGCTCTCTCTTATATATTTATATAATATTATTCAAATGTTTCCGCTCCTCCAAGCAAAGCCTCCTTACCTGTAGACTGGAGATTGCCGAGGGTGGGGTCATCAGATTTTGCTCCAATAGGGGGTTGAGAGGGGTGGTGCCAGGCAGATGAGTGGCACGCCAGTAGACCTCCAGATATTCAGCGAGGTGCTCACAGGCGTCCTCCAACTGGTTCTCATCCAAAATGACATCAAACATCTCCTGATGGGGAGACAGGGTGGAGGAAAAGATGACATGCGGGGGATGGAATTAGAAGATATTATAAAAAATATCTTGTGATGGTGGTCAGGTGATGGGAGATGACGTTGAGCGACAGGTAGGATAATGGCTCTATGAAACAACATGCAACATGACTTTTGTCAGAATATGGTTTGGAAAAGCAAGCGTCACTAAAACTGTAGCAAGGCCAGTCAAATCAAGTGAGAATGAAGAACATTTAAAACTACACCAGTGCGCTAACAATGTCAGACTCTTCGTTTCCAAATAACACACAATAAAAAAGACAAAGCAGTTGTCAGATGAGCCCTAAATTGAATGCCCTTCAGTTCAGTTTGAAGGAATATTCAGAACTGGTTTTGTAAACCAAATCAGCCAATTTATGACAAACATCCCTGGAAAAGATTAAACCTTTATGGTGCTTTTATGTCCGTAAAACCTGAAAGCTCTGGTCCCTATTCCTTGTAATTGCATAAAAAAGTGCAGTCATTACAGTTTCTCAAAATATCTTCTGTGTTCCAGAAAACAAAATGAGAATTTGGAACGAAATTCTTTTTTTGGTGTGTAATGTAATATCTTGGCAGCCCTAAAAACTTCAGCCTACCTTCTTTTGTAAGGGAAGAAAAATGAAGCAAAACTATTCCTTTATCTATAAGAAATAGATCATGACAGTGCTAACACTAAAGTTGAATCTACAGTGTTCTGAACGCCTCTCTAAGGGAATAATGTGTATGTGTTTTTAAACTTGAAGAACTTACAGGAGGACATTGAGCCAGTTTATCTGCTGCCATCATCTGAACATTAAGGTGTTTGCTCTGTGATTTACCCCTCGACTTTATCAATCGCTGTAGGACCTGCCAAAAAAGAAGAGGAATGAGAATCAAAGAAACTGGGTTAGTTTTGACAATAAAGGATTTATTTTACTGCTGTCAAGAAGTTTTTCACCGTATTCCTTAAAAGAGTGCACACAAGCTCATCAGACGCACCTTTGGAGAGGTGACCTTGACGTACACTACAATAGGAGCTAACGAGGTTTTAGCTAGTTGCGCTGGATGGTTAATGGTGTCAGCATCTAGAATCACCAACTGAAGAGTTTTGGCCAGCTCAAATATTCTCTCGATCTCACTTTGTACCTCCGCTGAGTGGACAAACAGATAAATAGCATCCATAAAACATGAATCCCAAGCAAAAAGTAGGGAGAAAATGCTCAAAAGCTTAAAAGATCAACAAACGGGTAATTGACATTGGACCATCTATCGCTGAGCTCTGAAGGGTGTGTGTGATGTTCTTACCCAAACTGGTTCGTGTGTTAGACCTCTCCATGATCGGTCTCTTGTTGAGAACCGATCTCTTTGCTAAAGAAAGGTCAGCGGTCACCCGGGTTATAGAAATCCTGTCAGCATAATAATACACAAGTACACTTCATGATGTGAAAGAAAGATTCCTCACCCAAAGCTATCATATGCTTTCCAAAACATGGAACATAAGCATTACATTTCATTGTAAACACATACAGAAATAAGCAAATATTGAGATAATATTCTTCTATGTACAAGGAGAAGAAATTTGTCAAGATGTTTTTTAAAACTCACCGTCCATCAAAGCGATGTTTGAGAAAGTCAAACAGGGCTTTCTGCATCATATCTGTCACCTGTTGACAGACACGACACATGAGGTAACAAATTTTAAAGACAAATTCAGAGGGTTGTAAAATGTTTAGTGCTCACCTCATAGCCCTTCAGTGAAGGCCCAACCAGAACCACAGGCCTCATGGACGGCACCACATCATAGGGAGGAATGTGTTCAGTCTAACAAAGATAAGAGTGGCACTGTCACACAGGATACAGCATCAACTACAGCTACAAAATACTAGATTAGAAACAGTTTATGTGATATATCAACACAGTCCGGCAATAAACTTGGTACAAGGTGTACTATATTCTTTTAGATGCAGAAGACGTCAGATATTGCATTACTATTTAAAGAATCTAGGCCTGTCACAGAGACAAGTGCAATTTCTAAAGACGCATATTCTACTGATGTACTCCACAAAAGACTCGACAGTCGTTCAATAAATAGACACATTATTCCAGTATACTGTACACGACTGCTGCTCAAAGGATTGAGGTTAGATTTTAATCCAGCAATGGATTGATCGAGTTTAAAAAATGAGTACACTAATTTCTAAAGAAATGTTCCAGGAGCAGCAAAGTAATGATGCTGTAAATTCAGTTTAATAAAACAAGATGGTAAGCATTAAACATGACGTAAAGCAACAACTGAAAAACACAACCCAAACTCAGTATCATTGGCCATTTTGTGTGTGTTTTAGGCAGAGTTGCCACATCTACAAGCTATAAGTTCAATATAGCAATCAATTGTTTGCTCAAATATGATCAATCTGACCAACCATTATCATAAGAGAAATGATCTATCACAAATCCATATCAGCACCTACCTGCTTTAGCTTCTGTTTGGCTTTTGAAAATAAGAAAACACAGAATCAGCATTCAGAAGGTTTTAGAAGCAAAGCGCTTTACGTTTTTCCTCTATTCTGAACTTTTACAGGTGTTACCCTGCTGTATTCGATTGTGGAGGCTTAACCTGAGACAGAACATGCATTACATGAAGAAGAGGAGCAAAGAATAAGAACAAAAGAAAGGGAAGAATAAACTCGCTGATCTTCAGCCCTACTGATATTTTGCTCATTTGGGGCAGCATTCCCAGCCACACACATCCCCTGCAAAGCAGCATGGCGCCCAGGGCCAGTCATACTCACTCTCACCTGCAGATGGCGGAGTGGATCTCCATCCTCCTGATACCATGTCGCCCAGGCTTGAGGAGGAGTTACCACTTTTCCTGCAGAGAAAGAAAAATGTTATCACCATCACAGAGCAACAGCATATGCCTTCACAGATCTGGTAAGCTATCTGGACATCACCAGATTTGTCAGTTTCATTAACATACTATAATTTAGACTTATTTTGGTATCTGCATTTGGACAATTCAAATATGTATTCGCAGCTTTAGAGAAATATGCGCAGCTCACTTGGTACAAGTAAAAACAGCTCAAAACAAAGTTTTAAACAAATAAGGCTGTGGGTTTTTGATGTGAGAGGACAATAGGGGATTGACTTTTTCACTGGAGGAAGCATTATTATAGATTATGGGCACATATAGTAGAGTGCTGTGGATAGGTTATCAGGTGTTTAGACTCTCATTCTGACGGCACCCATTCACTGTAGAGGATCCATTGTTGAACAAGTGATGTAGTGATCAATTTTTTTCTCTAAATCTGTTCTGATGAAGAAACAAATGCTTCTACATCTTGGATGGCTTGGGGGAGAGTACATTTTAAGCAAATTTTGGGGAAAACTATTTAAATGGAAAAGAGCAGCCTGGACATTCAGTAAAATATCTTCTTCATACAGGTTTGAAATAGCACAAAAGTGGATAAATGATGACAAAATTTTTCATTGGGTTAACCATGTTCTTAAAATAGAAGAAGAACATGCTTGTCTAATCTACCTAGAGAAGCTTTTTATTTTAGGGTATACTATTTCTTTAGCAGCAATTAACAAATTTGTCAACATAAATTAACAATGACAAATACCAGTAAAGCACCTATTAATTTTTTATGTAAAGTGCAATATTTAAATCAATTTAAAATATGTATTCGTTAATATTATTTAATAGACCTTAGCTAACTGTTTCTAAAATAGATACAGGTGTGCACAGTTCTGACAGAGGGGGAATAAGAGACCTCTGTTGTTTTTGCTCCTGTTTGAGTCTCATGGACTCCAGTCGGAGGGGGCTGGGAATGAAGCTGATGTCTGCCCCCTCTTTCACCAGCCTTCCAATCCACCAGTCATTATTGTACTTCTGCAACACAAACACACAAAAAAAACATGCTCAGTGCTATTATGGTGAGCTATTACAGTATTATGGGCACTGTTAGCAAAAAGCACTGACCTGCAAAACCCTTCTGCCTGTGTGTACTGTACATGCTATATTGTACAATATTGCAACTCACCTCTTTAATGTGCAGAAAGTCTTTGGCTTCAAAGTTTATGGCAGCACCCTGAACAGGACAGTCCTCATCTAGAGCCCCGCAATAATTCACATTCGTCTTCACTGCGAACGCTACAGGTTTGGACTGCCAGAGAAAACCAGTGTTAATAATGCCGTAAGCAACCAATGTAATAATCCTCTTATGGTTTACAACTAAATGCTAAGAAAATGTTGTGGCTTGAACTGCATTTGTATGCATGATCCCCTGTCCCGACACATTTCTAAAGCTACATGCAGAATGGCACCTTGTTGCCAAAAGAAAAATAGAAAAAGGCCATTAAAGAAGGGCTTGAGGAACCTTGGCTCTCTCGAGCTGCAGCTGGGCCTGGCGTTCGGCTTCACGCCGATACGCCTCGCGGTCCTCCTCCGCTGACAGGTCGGAATCCGAAGGTCTGCTTGTGTACGAATCGGCTGAACCCTGCAGGAACAAGGGAAGCCAAGAACATTTACCATAACGGAGCAATGAAAACCACAGGAAATACCCCATGACTTGCCGTGTAAACATAGCTTAGCTAGTCATAACACTCATCAATCACCACAAAACATAGCTACAGGAAACCAGAATACATGAGAAATAAAATAATAAACCATTTTCAATGCTACAAAATGGGCAGAAGTTTATTACAACGATGAAGAGACACAAGAAACATCTAGCAGTGTAAACAGACTTTACGATAATAGTTTAGGCTATGAATGTAAACAGTACGTTCTACTTAATATATGAAGCACTTTTGACAGAAATACTCTTATTTATGTGGTACTTATAAGTACTTAAGAACTTAAGAGCTCAGCTCACACATAATAAACCATCTATGTGCACAACAACAAAAAATAAATCTTAGTTACAAAACAGATACTATTACGCAGATTTGTACGTCATACTACTAAAAAGTGTCTGATAATGAATTAATGTACAGTAGATAGTATATTGAAATGTTCACTTTATTAGGTTTACATGTTCAGGTGATTCTTGAATATCCAACTCAATGCACTTAAGGCCCAAGTTTGCTTCGTTTTTTTGTATGTGTATGTTATAGTGTACTCACACAATCGTATGCGTGGCCTTTCAAAGTAGGCCGAGCAATATCTCATCAGTAAAGCTGATTCTTTGATCAGTGGTAAATCTCCATCGCCTGTTTTCAAATGGAGCAGCAGTTAATACACAGAGCCGTATTTCACTGACAAGCTACGTTTAGTTTCACGGGTGATTCATTTGTGATGTTGAACCCGATATTGCATAGCTTGTCAGTTATCGTTGGCTCAGTGTATTCACTGCTGCTCCATTTGAAAACAGGTGATGGAGATTTACCACTATTCAAAGAATCGGCTTTACTGACTAAATACAAATGAATATATTGTGCAATATATTGCTCAGCCCTATTTCAAAGTATAGTCCAACTGAGGTTTACATGAACAGAGGCGGTCGACAAATCTGCTTTATTTTTCTTCAGAAGTTATGGCCGATAAAAATATACCTAAGCTGCATTAAGCTAAATGCAGATGTTTATAGAATTATCTGAGGAAGATTTTTTCCTTAAGAAAAACAAATTACTGCTATCAGTATCAGTATCTGCAGATATCATTCTGAATAATAGGCATCGACTAAGAAGTCGATCTGCATCTGTCAGCTTTCGTATTGGTGCACCTGTGCATACTATTCATGTGAAGTATGATTTGTGTCAGGCTGACTGCATGCAAACCATCGCGTACACATATAAACTGTATATACTTTGCTCAAGACGATCTGCTGAAATTCAAACCGAGCCATTAGAACGGTGAAGAAAAAACACGAAAGCATGTATCCTTCCTGCCTTAGATCCACAACTCAGGTTACTGCTATCGGTGTAATGGGGTTGGAGATATTTCCTTGACACACTTTGAGTCTCGTAGTAACATTGTTTAAACACCACTACCTGAGTACTGTTACTGACCATGTCCATCCCTTTATGAACACAGTGTACTCATCTCGTGATGGCTACTTCCAGCAGGATAATGTGCCATATAACAAAGCTCCCCAGACAGGAGATTCCAATCCAATAGAGCAACTTCGGGAAATGGTGGATATGGACCAAAATCTCAGAGGAATGTTTCCAGCATCTGCTGAACCTATGCCATGAAGAATTAAGGCAGTTCTAATAGCAAAAGAAGGTCCAAAGCTGCTAATTAAGTGGCTGGTAATTGTATGTTTCACCACTGTGTGATGTACAGCATTATATAGATATATTGCATGACTATTTGTATTTTAGTGGACAGAGGGAGAAAGAAATGTTGATAAAAATGGCTGGAGCAACACTAGAGCTAAAATGGTAATGGTAAGTGAGTCATCAAATGCTTTTCCAATGATCTGTACAGTCCTAATAGGCACAGCCAGCTTCAAACATACCAAGAAACGTATAAAAACAGATTCCACAGGGCTACAAACAGAGCCTGTACACTACAAATGTTGGTAATTCATTAAATACAACTGTGAGCATAGTGATCGTAACACTCAGATTTCATTTGTATGGCCTCTAAGGTGACAGATTACTACAGCACTAGAGCGGAGAGCCCGAGGCAGTCGTGTAACGCTCAGAACAATGATTTCACTATAAATAATGAAACAAAACCCACCTAAATATAGCAATAACAGCATAATTAGCATTTCAAAGGGATGCCAACATCTTCTATAACCAAGTTGATAATCTGGTTGTAAAATGTGTGCATCCTCGCAGACCTTAATACCTGTTAATCATACAAAACAATAAAAACAACCTCGCTCTGAAATTCAAATTCACTGTCCACATATTCATAACCAGTTAAATTCCACCTACCTTCTTTAGGAGTATGGTTAGTGGTTTGTTTGTAACGCTATCTCATGCTCTCTAAGCTCAAGAGAGACCCCAGGAGCCTCAAAGCATAGTCCTTTAGTTAGTGACCCTTTCCTGGTACACTCTGAAGATTGCTCTTGGTCCAAGAACATTTAACTGGAGATCAGTGCCAGTCAAAAACAAGCCAGCACCCAAAACAGAGCAGTCATGACTGCCCTCAGAACCTCACAGCAGGGAGGGAGAGGACGAGAAACAGAGAGAGGGAGAGAGAGAGAGAGAGAGGAACTCAGGAGACAAATGAAATGCAAGCGGGTGGTACAAGCTGTTAGAAGAAGGAAAAATGGAGGGAGGGATAAAAATGAGCACCTCAGGACTAGCCAAGCTGCAGTGAGCAGAATGCTTTGGGGGGGAAATGACCGAATCTCACTGTGGACGGAAATTGAGAAGCTTAAGAAAACATTGAACTAGCATCATCACCACCAACAACAACAACTTTTACATCAGTTTTCACAACTATAATCCACCATAATTCCATCATCATTTGAAACAAACCCTCTTTGATGTTACACAGTTAACATGTAATATAACAGTATGTTCTAAGATTTAAAAAAGGAAAACTTTAATTTATTCTTTAATTATATTCTACTTATATTATAATTTTAGGATCACTAATACATTTGTTCTTGCCTCCACTGAAGCACTATAAAATGATCTTTTAATCATTATATAATAATATATAATTTGTTAGTAAATTAAATTAATAAGAAAAGTGCATAATAGAAATGTTTACAGTAGTGGTTTCAGATTTTGAGACCCTACTGTACATAAAAATTAATTATGGAAAAAATATACACAATTTCTGAAATGAATTTATGCGTGCATATTTAAAATAAAACCGGAGAGGTGCTCTACATTTTTGGTCTGTTTGTTAAATCAGTTCTTATTTAATGCTGATAATAAGGCATACACGTACACACATTTACGCATCTACTAATTGGTAATATTTAACTATGAGTGGAAATCTCCAAAAATGCACTGCTTCATAAAGCAGTAAAGCACACACACCCTTATCGACTGTATTCACTCCAGCCAACGGAAGGCGAGAAAGTGCAGACATTAGCATATTTAACTCTCTCCGGCTCTGAACAGAAGGCCTGTTTTTGCAGATTCAGCTCTTTTATTGTGAGCAGCGTCTCATCGCCACTGTCTCTGTGTAGCAATCATTCAACATTAGCAATTAATCTTCCGCATAACAAAAACATAACTGAGCATTTTGAGACGCACTGTGCTGCTCTATTTTTGGTGAAAGGTAGTGATTTATTTAGCACACGACTACGTGTTCTGGGTACCTCTGAGATATTTATTTCAATGTACTATGATTGGGACACACTAATTCTAATATCTGAAAACTATTTAGGATGAATAAATAACTAATCGTAACTAATAATATATATATATATGTTTTTTAACACATTGTTGCCAAGTGTTCTGAGTGTTTAGCACATTGCTAAGTGTCTCAGGGTGTTAAGAGTGATTTATGTGGTTGCTAGGGTGTTTTAGGTTGTTGCTAGGTGGTTGATTACTGGGCCAACAAAGCCTTATATATGCACTCACCCGTTTTTTTTTCTTCACAGCAACATTTTACGGATTTATTAATAACCTGCTTGTTTAAAAATCTTCCCAGTCTAATGACATCCGCCCTGAAAACATTATAATGCTCATTATTACTTTTATCAATTCCAATTTCACAAAGACGTGCAGCATTTTGTCTGTAAAAGGACACCTTTTCCTTATAAACAGTCTTAATAGTTATATTATAACCATTACTTTAGTTATAAATATAGTAATAGTTCCCCCTAAATTAAAATTACCCCATGATTTACTCACCCACAAGACATTCTAGGTGTACAGTGTATGTATTCACAAATTTTTAGAAGAAATATCCATATTTAAAGCTTTATAAACTGTAGAGAATACTCAGTTCTGACTTTTTGGCTGACTTCTGACTCGAAGTACGATGTATGACGTATGACGTTGCACTGACAATAAATAAATCCACTTCACAGACTAATTATTCTGCACTGGAGCGTTCGGTCCCTGAAAAATCCCACAATGAACCGCAAAAACATCAGTGCTCAATACGCTCCCTTGCCGGAAATAACGTCACATTACTAAAGCATGAAACATAAACCACATGAGACAACTTGATCATAATGAATATAATGACACGCGACTAAGATTAGTATATTTCAAAATAAATATGCACCGCTATACATGTAATGAACGCATCTAATTATCATGTATAATTCATATTTGGCTGAAATGTTGTAAGAACATGTAACAGAACAATGGGCATCATTCACTAAACCAACATATGACCAAAAATTGGGCGTACGTTCATTTCTATGCAAAACTTGGAATTTATCAATATGGACGTGAGGGAAAGAGGCTATAATGCTAATATTTACATATAAATTATAGAAACGAATGTAGCATAATGTTTTGCAATGGATAACTGGTGTTTTTGGGGTAAGATAAATTTGTCTATTATGAGATCACTTCCTCTTTTTGGCCGGGTTTCGTTTCTCCGTGTCGTAAACTGTTGGGCGAGGCTTCTAAACCGTTATATTGTGTTCATCCGCTACATTTATCAACCTGCGATCATTCGATTTTTGATTCATGATGTACTGATTCACAAGCTCGCGGGCTGATTGAGACGCACCCTGTAACTTCTCATTACGGAGTCATCGTCATACTCGTCTTCTGCCATTATTACATCACTATTGTTTTGGAAAAGACCAGAATTGATTTACAAAAGCCCACATCCAAAGCCCAACTCAGCTGTGTGCAGATGTTTACCCCTCACCCCTTTCTTAGCGAGTCTCTGATGGCAGATGAAGTTGGTTCACACCCACTCCTGCTTTCACTGCAACACCAAATATAGCACACAACACCAGCCCCCCCGCCCCCACCCCGCGGCTTCTCCTTTCGCCTTACAGCACATAGATCATCTACCTCTCTGTGAGTAATCTTCATAGATTCATATCATTTATCCATTAGACACCTTAATATTTTAACATCAAGATACGCTCAAGGTTATGAAACAACACCACCTCGTCGTGAGACAGGCGGAAATAATAAGACATAGACAAGGCATAACAGTGCCTCAGTGCGTAAAACCACATTGCCTTGGGTGGAATGATGAAGGTGGTTGCTGAAATCGATGCAACTGTAGAAAAAAAAACGGATGAAATGAATGGAAGTTCTGAGGCTGGTGGGAAACATTCTTCTGGTTGGCGAGGCCATGGCGATGCTTCCTCCTATATTTGAAAATCAGCCCTGATTCTGTCAGCTCCAAATAACAGCCTCAAACAAAGCCAGCGGTACACATGGGAGGGAGGAGAGGAAGACACAGGAAAAGAGAGAGAGAGAGAGAGACAGGTATGGAAAGAGAGACAGATGAACGTGAACAGAAAGTCCCATGAAAAAAGGACAAGTCTCCTGGGAAGCTCACATACAACCCAAACAACAACTGTATCTTAAATACAAATTATGAGGAGTAATATTTTCCATCTTAATGTCTCACTTGGTTCAATTGTTAAAATAGGTTTGAACAACACACTTCACTACGTGTTGTCAGAGTTATGCCTAAATCTAAACAAAAAAACATTTAAGATATGTTCAAGATTCATACAAACTATAAAGATAACTATATTGATAAGTACATTATTGTCCACAATAACTAACAATATTAGCACACTCTGCATTTTGTTGTCTGTCGCTTTAAATGCATGAGCTCTTTAAAGGGGACATCCGATACATCCTCATGTAAATCAACATCCTTTTACCTGGATCTCAGTGACCCGTTTATGTCTCTTCTGCTCACCACACCCCTCTCTTCCGGGCTTTTTTTGTTTTTTTGGTGGCATGTTAACATTAAAAACAATACTAATCCACTGTCAGGAGATAACTAAGACTCTTATGTTCATGGCTGTAGCCAGTGTTTGGAAATTAGTGAGGTCTTGGGTGGGGTAAGAATTGTGTTATAACAAAGGCTCGTACACAGGGACAATTATTGCATGCAAACATCATCAGTCAATAATGAGAAACAGAAATACACTGCAAACAAGCTGGTGCTGCGCAACGTTTTATGCTTCTGACACTCGCTTGTCTCAAAGAAGAAGAAGGGAGCCAGAAGACACGCTGGTCACGCTGGTTCTTTGTTAACTGGCAAAAAAAAAACATGGATATTTCAAGCAGCAGCTCCAGCTCTTTATTTTCAGAAAGGTCCTTGAGTGCTCGCTTCAGCAGCTCGTGAACAAAAGTGGCAATCTTATTGGTCATCCAGTTTTTAATGCAGCACGAGGTGTTTTTTTTTATTATGCTTTGCGTTTTGTGCACACTCACATTGATGCCCACTTTTGTTTAATCACGAGGCATTAAACGTCAGCAATATTCGCATGCAATATTCTTATTCCGGTGTGTACAAGCCATAACTCCGACAACTCTAACACCTCAAAACTATTTAAGAGTTGATGCTGCAAGAAACACAAATAAATCCCAAAACATAAATAAAATGTTTTGGCCAGGGCAGGGCCTGATCAGTATGACATCATTCTACTCTGAAAATTAAAACACCTTGATTATTAAGTCTGTTTAGGATTTTTAGGTATTAAAAAATTATGGATTTTTTCCATTGTAGAGTGGTTGTATCCACATACTGCGAAGACATATTTCTATGCAAACATCATGTAAAAGTGAATTTTGCATCCAATTTCCTTTTAAAATCGATGGATTCTTATTGGCTGTCTGTGTTTTTAAAATACACCAGCTGGAACAAAAACGCTTTGAAATTGATTCCAATAATAATTGTTCCTATTTCATTATTAAATAGGATTGTTAAAAAAAAAATTGGAAAAAGACTATTATGTGAAGTGAAGTTATTGGCCATAGTGTTAATGGCCCTCAAATCTTCATAATATAATATCATATAATATGGGATTCTTATGGAAATGCATCTTGTTTTTGGACATTTACTAGACAAAGGATTAATAAAAATTATTTTTGCACTAATTTCCAATTGAGGACATCCCTGGATGTCCCTAAAGAGATGTTTTATTTTATTTAGCTCACTTTTGGGAACAAATTTGTCCCCAAACTATGACTAAACACACACACCATCTGTAAGTAGCTCTGCAGTGAGATGTAACATAACAGGCCAGGTGAGAGCGAATGGTCTTGGTAACATCACCTCAGCTCACTGTAGCAATATAGTATACATTTTATGGTCTTATTTATTAAAAATAAGAACTCTAAACCTTTTAATTGTGGTAGACTACAATTAATTGAACATCAATTAGATTTTTATTCTAAATTTTGGATATTGGTTAAGACGTTTGGTGTGGGATATATGAAAAATCAAAATGTTTTGCGAGGATACAGACAATTGATGTGTTTGAACTAGTAACATTTCTTGCTAGGTTAACTGTATGTTACCAAAAACAACAACATGGAATTTATGGAATATGCCACCAAAAAAAAGAGAAAAAAAGTTCAGTTGTTTGGGACTTCATATACACAGAAATAGAAATACATGGTTTGTTGAGGAGAAACAGAGGCAGACACAGGAAGAAGCGCTCATATATCTACACATTACCCCTCTGTGTTTATGGTCTGTGCGTGACACAAGCAGGAAAAGTGCTTCTGCTAAGTGATCCTAAATGATTTTACGGCCGTTTGTGAACTGTCAGAGCGGCCATTTCCCATCCATTATTAATGGGATGGATTTCAACAGCGCTCTGTGTGCTACACCCTGCACTAATATCTCAGCCTTCCTTCACATTTCACTCCGATTTCATGTGACTGAAACAACAATCAGGAGGAGGAGTTCAGGAGAGGCTGTGCATCTTTGTGTCTGTCAGATATAAAGAAGCTTCTATAGCCTAAATTTAGCCTATTCCCGTTTGATTATTAGTCAGCAGAACTCAGATACAGCTGGACAGACACAGGCTTAGTCTAAGCTTCACACTAACCAGGCTTTGGCTTTGGAGAGAATATAAAACATCTCGGTTATGTATGCAAAAATGAAGGGAATGGAGATGTCACGTCAGATATGACAGACGAAATTGCTTCAAAAGACCAATCCACTTTGAGTGCATTAAAACAAGCCAATGAACATTGGCATGCGCTGATTGCATCCAGCTGCAGCTGATCATAGAGTGAGTATAAATGAGCAGCTGGTGCAACGCATATTCATGTTTTCACTGAGGAGCCGAGCCGGTGACACAGCAGTGGTACAGCACCATTGGAGACAGGACGTGACGTCCTTCATCAGGGAACGAGGGTTACATACGTAACTGAGACGTATCCTTCCAGTCGGTTACTCCAAGTCATGTTGGATATGACCGACAAAATTGAGATCCCTATCAAAATACCATGGATGCTGCCTTCTGGCCCCCCTGAAGAACCTGATGACCATTTCATGCTGACTAACGGACCTCCCATCTATAAGGGTAATCGTTTGCAGAGATAGCAGTCACATAGACTTTAAGGGTGGAGGGAGACAGCCTCTGCTCCAACCCCTGCTGCAGGAATGAAAGCATGACTCTGATCGGGCATCTCTGTGGGTCTTCTCTTGAGAAGAACATCACTTGACGAACAGGTTCCATTTCAAAATGTAGACACATCTCGTGGATGGCGCTCTCGCTGAAGATATGGTGTCAACTACCCCTTGGGGTAGGTCACCTAGAACCTCTGCGTCCCATCCAGGGACCAGACATGGAGTTTTCAGAGGTCTGGACGCAGGTGCCAAAGGGTGCCCCGTCTCTGAGTCAGGAGGTCCTTTCTCAGAGGAATCAGCCAAGGAGGGGCTGTCACGACGAGCATGAGTTCTGGGAACCAGGTCTGGGTGGGCCAATAGGGTGCCACTAACAGGACCTGCTCCTCGTCCACCCTGAACTTGCACTAGCAATGAGAGGTCTCTGGAGAGGCAAACAGGTCTACCACCATACCATCAGCACCTTTAGGCAGTTGATGTGCCACTGCAGATGAGCTCCCGTCCAAACCCGATACTGCATCTCCGTGTATGTGGCCCCCCAGTCGGTGGTGGAGGCATCCGTGAACACCACAGCATGCCTGGGGACCTGCTCTAGGGGCACTCCTGCCCAGAGAAATGACAGGTATGACCATGAGGTTAAGGTTTGGTGGCAGGCCGGTGTCACCACCTCGGGATTCAGCCGTGAAGCTAGTGCTGAAGCGGTCTCATATGAAGCAGCCCCAATGGTATAACTGCTGCTGCCATATGCCTTTGTAATGATATGCTCGACCTTTGAACGCAAACCTTAGGAATGGCCTGTGGCGCAAAAGAATTGAGACATGAAAGTATGCGTCCTTCAGGTCGATCTCTGCAAACCAATCCTTGGGATAGATGCACTCCAAGATGCATTTCTGCATCAGCATCTTGAATGGGAGCCTGTGAAGTGCTCGGTTCAAAACTTCCCTGTTTCCTGCTCCACTGCACTGCCTAGATGGAGGATGCTGTGTTGGCAGCACGGGAGAGAAGCGGTGCCAGGGGGGCGCCCTCAGTGACGAGCTGACTGAGGTGCTGCCATCGGTGGCCGGGTGTAGGCAGCAGCTGCACACAGAATGTGCATTTTAATGGCCCCAGTCTGCTTCTGAGCAGCAGGGAACTCCTGGGCGAAGTTCTCCACTGTGTCGCTGAAGAAGCCGGTCTGGGACATGGGAGCATTCGAGAAGCGTGTCTTGTCTGTCTTACTCATGTCAGCCAGACACAGCCACAGATTGGTCTCCTGGACCACCACATTGCATGACCCAGACACTGCGCCGTAACCTTCATCGCTCAAAGCGTGAGGTCCATGGCGATACAGAGTTCATGGAAAACTTCCAGGTCATGACCACCCTCGTGCAGATCCTTCAGTGCCTTGGCCTGATGGACTTGCAACAACACCGTAGCATGTACTGCAGATGCAGCTTCTCCACAAGCCATATAAGCACTGCCGATCAGAGCCGACAAGTGCCTACAGGCCCGGGAGGGGAGCACAGGGTCTCCCTGCCAAGTGGTAGCGGCGCCTGGACACAACTCCAATAACGGCACCTAGTGGCGAACAATGAATGAGCATTTTAATTCAGACTATGGCGAAAAGACCAACAAGTGGGCGGGAAATATACTTATGTTTCCTAATGTTACACATGCATTAAAGCTCATTTAAAAAAAAAATTCTAACAGGGGTCTTTTAAATAATACATTCTCACAAGGTGTGGTCATCATATTAGTCAGTACTATTGTACTAGATGAATAGAATCTCAAATCATGCAAGTGATTTTTCAAGAGGTGTATCGAGGTGTGCTATTTCTTGTCTAAGTGATCAGACTTATGTTATTTTATTCACATATTAAACTGGGACAGCACAAATTTTGCAGCACGTTTCTATTATCTGTATTTAACCGTTAACCACACAAAACCTGATTTCCACTCTGTGTGCCTGAACTGGGACACCTGAGTGCACTTGAGAGAGAGTTTGTTATGCAATGTCTGTTTAGCAAGGTGTCAGAAAGATAATGAGTAGCACAGCAGCGCACTCGATACCTTCTCGTCCCAGAGTGTCCTGAAGTGCTCTGGAAAGGGAGGGGCTGGAGGACGTATGGACGTGCATCTTATGTAAGCCTTCACATCAAGAGTCTTCCTTCACACAAAAACACCCCGGTGCTACAAAAATCATGTAATACTATGGTGTGTCGAATGATTAATGCACCATCATATTTACAATAAATAGGATTTTACTGTCATGGTATATGTCCCAAAAAATAATTTGTTCATGCTGGAGGTGAGATGCAGCTAGAACATGCAAATATTCCTCATATTTTGCTTTGGTGCATTAAGACCATA
>JAUMHP010000037.1:633992-653027 GCA_032361065.1 Enteromius trimaculatus | reverse complement strand
TCACAGGAATAAATTACATTTTAAAATATATTCACACAGAAAACAGTTATTTTAAATTGAAATAATATTTTACAATATTACAGTTTTTTCTGGATTTTTGATCCTTGATGAGCAGAAGAAACATCTTTTAAAACCATTAAATATCTGTAAATACTGTTCTAAAAGTTTTGAACGGTAGTGTGTGTGTATTTTATATTATACTGATTTTATATACGGAGTCATCAAAGAATATATTTCACAAAATGGGACCATCAAACACGTTAGGTTGTTATTAAGGCTGAACTATTATGGTAAAAATCATCATTTTCGATAATTTTATTAATTTTTTAAATTAATTATTTAATTTAATAATTTTTTTCTTATTCCCCTGACATTTTAACAATTTACTTTGAATGATGTTTATACCATTTTAAAATGTAAAAGTTGTTCTAAAACCAACTGAAAAACGTATCGCTTTTCTGTAGCCTCAATGTGAACTATGCATCGGATAGGTTTCTGCTTTAAATAAAAAAAGTAAAAATATGCATATTATTATAATGCTATACTAAAACTAAAATGATCAAATTTGAGAATTCAATATTTAACTAAGGAACTACTTAAATGCTAATATTAAGAATACTATATACTAAAACAGATCAGCTGAAATTATCATAAACTGACATATTTTCATTGTTATTTTTACAAACATTAGGCTAATAACAAAATCAGGAGTAATCTCACAAAAAAATAATAAAATAAAATCTAAATCCAATGGCAGAAATTTTCAGTCTCTACAGAAACAAGCAACATAATTATTACATTATATTCTTTGGGCTCCAGTTTATAATGATGTATATGTGTATGTAAGTACAGTATAGTATCTGCATTGGTCAGTTTTATTTAATTTGCGTGATGAGAAGTGATTAGAAGAGGCTTATAGGTAGGTTGTAGCAAATAGTCTTGGTTTAACAGATAAAGACAGTTGAACAAAACTGCAATAAAAAGGATAAAAGATAGTGTGCACCAAAATTGGCAGAATTTACATCTCTGATGTCTTAAAATAAAACATAGCATGCATGGGCAAAATCTACATGTGCATGCACCAACACTTTGAAAATTAACATGGCACATTTGTAGGTCAAAGTACATAGAGGCACCTATTGATTTGTAGAAATTACCTGATTGAAATGACTGAGAAGTATCAAGTGCATTTATATATGGACCAATTATGAAATCTAACCCATATTAGCCCCTTTAACTAATACAGACTTTACTGTAAAGCGATCATGTGTGGGAAAAAAAAATACTGGTAAATTTGTTCTGTGTGAACACCAAACAAGATTACAGGTTCAGAATGCAATGATGCAAGACGTCTACTCTGGGCCAACTAAAAATGCAATGCCTGTGGTCCAGTCATAACATTCTGATGCAGATGATACATTTACTCTGCACTGTGTAGTTTGGTTAGAAGTCGTTTACTATGATGAACATCAACTAAAACACTGCTCTTTATGTTTACAAACACAATAACGGGGTGTGTAATTAATTTCGGATTAATGATGTTACAGAATTTACCTGTATTTTGGAAATGTGTGATGTGTGAAAGTGCATTTACTGGTAAAGTAATTCTGCTCATTTTACAGCAATTTACTGGTATTACTGTGTGAAAGGGGCTATTTACTTGCATACATAAATTGGATTGAAATGATGCCATCCAGTTTGTTTTTAAATTCCAACAGATTTTATTTCAATTAAAGGTAAAGAACACAATAAATTAAACAAACGGGAGAAAAGCTAAATGTCCAATCATTTGGAGGGATTTGGATAGCAGTTGTGCCTGGCACTTGGGCCAATGACATTTGAGGTCAAAAGCTTGTACAATTTCTAATTGCAAAGCATACATTTCCCATAATTCCACATGACAGTGGCCAGCCTTCTAAATTCAGATGCAGAGTGATGTCATACAGTAGAGCACATCCATTAAAACTTGCGCACCTTTCCAAGGGCTACAGAATTAAAGCTGCGATTCTTGCTTAAAATGTACTTTTGTGGCCCTTCATAACATAAAACCATAACCTGTGCTTTTTCAAAGTAGAGGGGAAAAAATGAAATCAACCAAGCAATTCACTGTTTGATCAAAGCTTTGCACCTGTACACCAAATCGGAAAACAAAAGCACTAAATGTATACAAAGTATACCAGATTATTAGTTTTTGGTATAATATTCATTACTTAGTGTACGTTAGTAATATAGAAGCGTGTGCTGTATATACCTTTCTGTCAACACTTAGTAAGTTAAGCTTTCAGAAGGTTCATCCTTCGAAAACAAAATATAAAAAGGAAAAAAATGTTCTCAAATATCACTCAGAAATGCATGGAACTGGCACAATATAATTACTTCTGAAAGCCACATGGCTTGCTGTCCATAGAAAGGCAAGATTGGAAAGTTTTACACTGTTTTTCAAGAAAGGAAATATAAAAATGAAACAGATAATAAAGCTTAGCCTCCAGCACTTAATAATAATAATAATAATGATAACAATAACAATAATTATAATCATAATAACAATAAGAATTACAACAATATCAACAGTAACCATAATAATTAAAATTTGTTAATCATAAGTAAAGCATAATAAAGCGTTTATTCCCATTGTCAAAGATTCTGGCACAGATTGTTAAAACAATGAGTAAAAAGACATTCATGAACCCGGTCCTTCAGACACTCGTGTACACACACACACACACACAAACAGAATGTTAAGGATGTATAAAAACACTCTCCCTCAAACACACACAAACTAAATAAATAACCATTTAAACCCAATAAATGAACAGCAATTTCACTTTACAGCACACATCAGTCCCCAAGGTCTCATTACAAAGTGTTTTTGTGTTTCGTCATCTTAAATGGACTGACAACAAAAGAAAGCTGTGGTTCACTGATTAAGAAATTGATGCATATTTCTGAATATTCCAGAAGTCCGAGCAATAAATATTTAGTGGGAAGGCATGATATCTCCCTGTCACATCACACGGCTTTAAGATTTTAGAGGCAGACTCAGTACAGTACAATGGCAAGGCTGCGAGGAAACGCGAAATACGTCAAACGTAAAAAGAGGGACGAGAGGAGAAAGTCTGAAAACGCTTCGGTAAAGGCTTTTGAATGACGTTAGCTTGAGTTAAACACCCCCCACACACCAAACCTACAAAATACACACATTTGCATACAGGTTTTGTTTTGTTTTTTGTTTTGTTTTGTTTTTTGTTTTTAATAGAAACACACCACACTGGAAACCTTCTGTATAAAACCATACCCATCCCTGACTGTGTCCACTATGGAATGCAAATAATGAGGAAATATTACAGTGGAACACAAGTAATATTTCCATAAATCTACTCGTATACTATATCTCTCTCCTCCAGTCTCACTGCTTTGCCATTGCTGAAGACTAGTTTTCTCTCCCATAATAGAGAGAATAAAGATTGTTGAGAACTAGAAAGATTCGTTTCTGCATAGTGTTCACCCATCTTCCCCTTTACCGTTCTTGGTCGAGAACACAAAATCAACATCTCACTTATATGTATCTATATACATGATTTTTCCCCTTGATATAAATGTTCAGGAATGAAAATTGCAACGAAATAAAACATTACAAGGCATACATTATAATTAGCAAACCTAGCACAAATGTTCATATATAACAGTCATAAGGACATACTGTGTATCCTTAAAGGTAGGTGCGGTCACCATATTCATCTATGTAAATTGGAATAAAAATGTAAACCACAGAAACAGGGAATCGATAGGAATCTAGTCAACGTTTAAAGTGCAAGTCTGTTGCAGTTTCTCTTCGCAGAAAACAACAATGTGCCAAAAAAAACAAACAAAAAAAAACTGGTGCAAGTCTTCTGACGTGAACTGCTGCGCAATAGATAAGCCAGCGACCCCTGGTGGCAGCTGATCATATGGCAAGAGCACATCTTTCGTACACTTTCTTTGTCTGACCCATCAAAGCGTGGTACTGCTTTGGACAATCTCCCAAGACAACACAATCTCTTTTGTCTGAAGAAATAGCAAACACATACACAGAAACCCGTTTGGTCCTCAAGGAAGAAAGGAGACAAACTGAAGCCTGGGTCAGAAGCACATTGAGTCGGGGCGAGAGGACTCTCCACTGTCTCTCCTTTGG
This sequence comes from Enteromius trimaculatus, assembly GCA_032361065.1. Classification (NCBI taxonomy): domain Eukaryota; kingdom Metazoa; phylum Chordata; class Actinopteri; order Cypriniformes; family Cyprinidae; genus Enteromius; species Enteromius trimaculatus. The sequence goes on along the minus strand of JAUMHP010000037.1, from coordinate 648,856 downwards.
CAGCCCTGTGGGTATCTCAAGGATCTCTCTGTATCCGGCTCCTTCCACATGTTGAGATCCGATTACCCCGCCTTAAGCATATCTCCTTATAGGAACAGGTGGTCAACCTTGGACTAGGATCCAGGCATTGGACTAGGAGATCCAACTGAAGTCTTTTTCGCTTCCCGCCCTGACTTCTCCTTCCAGAGCAGAGTCGCTTTCCTCTTTGCCATCGTCTATTGCTCTGTCGTCTCGCTGCGACATCCCTGAGCCAGCTCGCCATTTCCCGTTCTCCTCTTCTCCTTCACCTTCTCCCATCAGGTCTGCTTCCACCATCATCTCCTCTTCCCCGTCACCATCGGCGGTGTCATCGGGGAATCGGTGGTCACCGGGATACAAGAGTTCCTCTTCTGGCGAGCCGTCCTCACCATTCTGGTCCAGCAGGGCAGCCATGCCTCGACCCGAGCAGTCTGCGCAGACACCGTGGCGCCTAGAGCCGTGCTTGATGCCCACGCTGGCGGCCGACATGAAGACACGGCTGCATACTTTACACACGTACTTCTTGTCCTTGCTGTGCACCTGAAAAAGATTGACAATACCTTGTTTAAAGACAGCACTTCATTTCTTTTCAAAAAAGTTCAGTGGCAATACCATAATAATGCCATGCTACAATATTCATCATACCACTATGTGTATTAGAGTGACCTGCAATTCAGGTTTGGACCTCAAGTTTGTCATCTCATTTATTCTTCAACACTGGTCATTGCTAAAGGGGCTTTCGAACCAAAGGAACCTTCTTATAGGTCCTAGTACATTGGCAGAAGTACCTGCTTTTGGTATGTTCGCATAATCAGTTAAGACAGGCACTTGTACTGAGATTTTTGCTCGGCAAATGCTGCAGCAACAGCAATATGATAAAAGACCCTAATGTCCAATAAAAAGTTTGATTCATTAACAATAAATCGTTTGCACAAATAATACAGGTTAATTGTTGGGAATCACTGATATGCAGTCATTCATTAGGCTATTTACAGTTGCCTAGCAACATGGCAACTAGTCAAATTAATTTAGAATGTACATTTAATCTGTACTTTATAATGCCTTTGAAATTGACTTTCATGCATTTGAAATGCACTTTTATTCAAAGCGTCTTACATTGGGATTAAAAGTATGCATTTTATCATCACAAGGAATTCCTTTGGAAATCTAACCCAAAACCTCAAGATTGCTATAATGCCACACTCTAGTGTGGTACATTTTATCAGCGTTGCATGTATACATAAACTGTAAAAGCATCTCAAACAGAACTATGCATCTGCAGTCGCTGCTGGATTCGCAAGGGAAGCGAAGCATTCAGCCAATTACAGCCTCTTGCTCAGACCTTTGAATTTTTCACCACATTATAACGAAGCGTCGACAACATGTGGCGGTGTAGCATATCGGGTGTGATCCATCATGGTGTGGATCATGAATTAAGCAATGTTTAGGTGTTAAACGTTTCAGCGCTAAGCAGAAGCAGCGCTGTCTGTTATCATGTCACACTATTATAGGCCCTTTGATAGGCTCAAAACCAGAGCTAATTTCAGTGGCACGTCTCTTAGCCACACAGAGACCAAGAACATGCGCCAAAGCTTGTTTATGTGTGCTTCCCTTGAGAAGATACAGTAAATACAAGCTTTAAGAAAGAAAAAAAGGAGAGGAGGTGTTAAAAAACTGCTGGCAATAAGGGCAGAAAAACTGAGATAAGAGGGGTTTATGGGATATGGCAGAATGCTTATTTAATAGGGGCCCACAAGAGACTCGAATGTCTCCCACACAAACATCTTTAGGAAAAGCACATATGCTGTATAGTGCTTAATAAAAACTGGAAAGAAATGTCAAATTAAGCTTTGAAATTCAACCATTTTGTCATTTTCAACTGCATTTGACCTAATTAGAAGCATCCAGATGTAATAATCAAAATTGCTTTCACAATGAATCTTAATCACTCTTAAAGGGATGGTTCACTCCAATATGAAAATATTGAATTGTCACCCTCCAGTTGTTCCAAACCTGTATGAGTTTCCTACTGTTGATCACAAAAATGTGGTTAACCAAACCAGCCAGTAGCCAAGTCAATGGTAACAGGGAAGTGTTTGGTTAACCACATTCTTCAAAATATATATCGAAAATCTTCAGGGTGAGTAAACAATGCTTTAAATGTAATTTTTAGGCGAACTATCCCTGTAAGTGCTGGCACTCACTGCCACCCCCTGTTGGTCCTGCACTCACCAGCGTGTGGCGTTTCATGTGCTCCCTCCGGGTGAACTTCTTCCCGCAGATCTCACAGGGATACGGTCTCTCTCCCGTATGTGAACGCATGTGCCTCTTCAGGATGCACTGGTGCATGGCAGAAAAACTGCAGTATGGGCACTTAAACTTCTTCCTGATCACTGTGAAGTCATTAACTGTGGATAGAGATGAAGAGATGTGAGGAGAGCTGATCAGAAACAGAACACATGCAGGTTAAGCCACTGGAAGTATAAGAGTTTATATGTGAGAAGTGTTAAAGCCCTGCACATAGCATTAATGCCAGACCTACTTACCAAAGCACTGGGTTAATCACTCTCTCTTTGTCTATTGGATAGAATGACTTTAATTAACAGCCACTGTTGCTGGATTAACACAACAGGCTTCATCTTAACCCTAATTATTTTCATGGGTGGAGTCAGGGCTATTTTTATTTATTTTAGGAGTATTCTGTAAAGCCATAAGGGATGACCCCAAACGAGGACATTATTCTACACCAGAATTAGCCAACAGGAAGAACATGTGCAGGTCAAATATTATCTTAAAATGAAAAGTAAGAAATAAGAACTTACATTTTCTTAAATGGGAAAAAAATGGCCATTATAAGTACCTAAAGTATCTTTAATATAATAATAATAATAATAATAATAATAATAATAATAATATAAAAATATATCTTTTCTGTCAAGTTTTGTGGTAGCTTTACCAGTACGCTAAAATGTATGCTTTATGTGAAATTTTATTGTATTACAGTACTCTTCAGTGTACACAAGTGCAATTTTAATCCATATAATTCATATAATTCATATAATTTAATCCAAATATTTCTAATCCAGGGAAAAGTCACATCTAAATTGTCACTATTTATCATATTATTATTATTATTATTATTATTATTATTATTACTTCTGCTTTTACATCAGTTACTGTATTTCCTGACCAATCCCTTTTCTAGTGGCAGATACTGAAGATAGCCAAAGCACTGACAAACTGCAAGAGGGATACTCTCCCTAACTCACCTGCCCTTAGCTACCAAAAGCAGCCCCAAAAGACAGTTTCCCTAGCAACCACAGCACCGAAACAGATTTTACTGCTCAAATTCAACAAAGAAAGATGAAAAGCCCACAATGCAGCATAGCATAGCTTCCTATTGTTTGCTAAACAATTGCAGCACAAATTATCAACCCAAACTCACAAAACCAAACATCAATTCCACTACTTCTTGTTCTTTTTCTAATTTTTCCGTCTTCTGTTAGAGGCATGTGCTTTGTGTTATTCATACTGTGATGACTGTAATCTCATTAAGCATTGGTCTAGACTAGCTCAGCTAATAAGAGGATGAGCACCATTTAGGTAAGAACAAACCTGAAGCCCAGGTTTACCTAATAATCCATACACGTAAAAGACCTGATGAGCATGTGCTGCTAAAATGGCAAAACCAACCACGTTTCCACAATTTCCACTGCCATGGAATTGAAAACGTACACTTTTTAAACAGCTGATTCTCAGATCTGATCTCAACAAGCTTAAATTTAAGGTAGCAAATAAACCCCCTGTGACCATCCATAGAAAACTATAGAACTACAAACCTGTAGCTAAGAGGTTCTCAATCAACTTTTATTATTTGTAAAATAAAATGACCACAGTTTTCATTGTTTTGTCAAAATTTATTGTCTAAAAAATGAAATCCAACCAGTTACACAACAGTACTGTTCCGAAATACAGAATTTTACAGAAATCTGTGGTTTTAGTCTAAAAGATTGTTGTTGTTTTTTTTGTTTTGTTTTTTTTTCTCGGTAAAAAAAATTTGTGCAATTCAAAACAGCTGTGATCGAGATTTTTGATGCGTTTTTACACCCACCATTCAAACCTCTTCAGACAATATCAGAGTGCATCAGTCCTTTCGTTTCCTGAGGAGAAAGTGCTAAGACCTTGAAAACTTCAGTGCAAATCTCTCTCACTTTGCATAGGCGATAAACAGTAATTCCTTTCACAATTCACCCCACATTCAGTGCAACAACACACTTAACATTTTGAAAGACAACTGTCATGCTTCAATTCTATAACTTGGAAATTGTTTCAAGCAGACCAAGCAGATGTTTTGTTTGACACAACAAAGCATTATATATGATACACAGACTGGTCTATGTGAAAAGTCTTGGAGGCCTTCAAGATCTTTACAAAGACATCAGACAAACATCTTTTTTTCTGAGAAAAAAAAATAACATACGAAAAGAAGATGCCTTTTATATACTTGGGTATAAGATTTATGGGCAAGTTTAGGTTGTTCTAGTGTGACAATCCACTTCTTTTTTTCAGTGCAGTGTCAATAATGCCAACACATTCACAGTTTCTGCCACAACTGATTTACTGCAACACTGCAAATCCATTGATTTCAAAGAGGAAAAATGAATGACACTTGAAAATTGCGAAAACGCTGACAACAACTTCTGCAGAGCGCAGCGACAGACATTTGTTGACCAAAAACCACAAGATTTTTAGAGAGGTGGGTTTAGTTTCAGATATCCATTTACTGTACTTTCACTTCAACCTCTTCCACACTCTCAAAATGGATCTAACACATGCCTTATACACGGAGCGCTCCATCAGAGCTTCCTCTAGTGTGTAAGCGCCCACTGATACACTAATGAACTTGTCATAACTGTATGACATATGCTGTGTGAAAATCGCAATTAACGTAACAACGTCTCCTCCAGGTATTACTACAAATGTAGACTGCCTCAAAGATTTCCCAGAACTCTGCTGGATACATTTGTGGTCTGACCACTCAATGACACGGCTAACTTTTGAGAGAATTTTTTTTTAATTCACTTCCATCTTCAACAATCGCACAAAAATTGGAACTCTGTCAGATTTAACATTAGACATAAAAACACAAACGTAATTTAGATGCATCTCTGCTAGCAGGGGTCCAGAAACACCTTCGTTCTGCTTTTACTGCTTTCTACTGGCTGTTACGGCCAGGTTTGGATACTAGTGTGAGGTCACATAACTTTAAAGGACTTACTTCTTTTCCTTTCACATCTCCTTTATCAGGGCGATTTAGGGTTAGCATGGGCGAGAGCCGAGAAGAGCTAATTACTGACATGATTCGATGCACTCTCTCTCACACACACACACACACACACACACACACACATACATTTAAAGACAACGTAGCTTGCTGAAAGATTTAGGACATTCCTTAATCTTCCTTATCCCTAATCATCTTGTCACACTCAATTGCAGAATATAAGAGAGATTCTCCTGCAGAGGGCAGCATTGTGCACGGGTTTAACAGCTGAATTCACTTAGTTACAGAGACCCCTGCGCCTGAGTCCGTCTAAGCATAATAAGATTAGTCCGCTGGTAAAGAAAGGGGTGCAAAGCCACCCAGAGTGAAAAAGCATTGGCATCCAATGCACAGAGATCTCTATGTTCTCCAGTCTTCAGTAAAACCTTGTATAATCCTGCGTGGTACAAAAAGCAGACAGCTCTATATGCGACAAGAAAAATTATATAAAATATCTTTATTTTGCATAGCATTTGTGCCTCAGCAGCCATATGCAGTAGTCATAAAAAACCTGACAATTTAGTTATTTGAAGAACATACAAAATATGACGTACAATAAAAAGAAGTGTAGAAATGTCAGCAGTGCTGTGGCCAGAGGCCTGATTTGAGAAGACCTGAAGCCTGTATCACATTCCCTTTGTAATGAAGTAATAAATGTTGCTGGTTTGGAGAATCAGTCGTCTATACGGATATGGTCATCTTCCTTTAAGCCGTGCAAGTTCCACAGCTGCTCGGTGGGCGAGATTCCCGCCTGACAGCAGACCTTGCCGTGGGTAGCCAGGTTTTTCTGCGTGCTGAAGGTTCGGGAGCAAGCAGGACACGTGTAGACGCGCTCGCTGGAATGCACGGACGACAGGTGGCGGTTCAGGTCGGTTCGGTCGCGGAAGTGCTTGAGGCAGTAGATGCACTGCATCAGCTTCCGCTTGAGGTGGATAGTCTTCTCGTGGCGGTCGGCATTGGACTTGAGGGTGAAGCTGGCGGGACACTGCGAGCAATGGTAGCGCGCTGGCGGAGGGTTGAGTGGAGAAGGGGTCACTAGGGGGCGATGGTGGTCGAGGCAGTCCAGCGAGAGGGCCATGAGTGAGAGCGTGTGGCTGTATTCGTGCTGTCTCAGTTGAAGCAGGCTGCTAAACAGTTGCTTACACAGAGAGCAGGCGAGCTCCTGCCGCCAGCCCGGCCCTCCGCCCTGCACCTCCGCCACACACACTCCATGCTTCTCCTCCACCATCTGATCTTCCTCTACAGGAACCTGGACACGCTCCAGCCCTGAGAGGGAGAGGGAGGGAGGGAGAGAGAGGTGAGAACTAACGGCAGGATATCGGCTTATGTATGTGAAAAATAACAGGCAGTCATGTGGCGGGCCATCGGCGTCATTGACGCCACGCGTACCTGCATTGTTATTCGGACTATTGTCTTCTTGCATTTCCTCCTGTAAAAATACACACACACACATGCACATCAACACTTGTGTACTTCTGAGCACAGGTCTGTATTGAGGCATGCAAGTTCATAAGGTAAAACACACAAACAGACACACTAGAAACAGAAGAGATAGACGGGGACCCTTGAAGAAAAAAGAAAAGCAAAGAAAGAGTTGGCTGCAAAACAATTGAAGCAACAAAACCTGAAATGCAAAAGATAGCATGCAAAAAGCTGACTTGGTCTTTAGTGCAAAAATAAAAAGAATTTAAAATAATATATAAGTTAAAAATGTATATATGTTTAAATTAGTATTGAAAAACATTCATATCACTATACTTTCTATTTTTAATGTAAGTATTTGCTAGTAGGGTAAGAAAAAACTAAATTCCCTTACTCTTGAGCAATTTTGCTTTTGTGTATCTATAACATCTGTGGAGAAAATTTATATATATAAAAAACCAGTAGGGTCTGGCAAAGTCAAAATATATCTTATGTTACTGACCTTTAAATATTTCGTAAAGCCTTACTGGTCTGTCTATTACTTTTATTCATTAAGCTTGGGTTTCTTAATAGCATATCCAACAGGTGGAGACAAAGAAAACACTCTTGGGACACAAGAGGATATTAAGTATTGTCCATGAGGAGAGGTGTGTATTTATATGGGAGGTGGAGGGTTGCAGATCCAATTGTGGGGTTTTTTCAGCTGTGTTCTGAGATACGTGCGGCTTGTATGTGTATAGGTGCAGCCCATCCCCCTCATTCTCGTTCCGCCCTCTCTTGCATAAGAGTGACACATTATGGTTTAAGCAAACAGATGGCTTGTCCACAGAGATGGTACAACTTCTTGGGGGGGAGGTCCTGCAGAACCAAATGCCACCTCAGCACACACGGGGAGAATGCAATTTCCTGCTCTCACTCAAGAAAACAAAAACCCACCCTGCCCCTCTGCATTGTCCATCACTATTGATCTCAACCACCACCTGGATCCCCCTCTTATCAGAAGATCCTTTGCTCCGGAAGTCGTCATTATATTCTTCAAAATGACAAATGCACAAATAGGACAATAGACGACTTTTTTAACACTTATTTTGTGGAACAATTGGTAGAATTCTGTGGAATATGGTAAAATGGATTATGGATGATTTGGTTCTGTTCGGGTGTGAATTTTGTTACTATCAAGTGATCCAAACGAGTGGAAATCCCTAGACACAGGATTTTATTTTTCTCACAGAAAGGAAGACAAAGCAGAAACATGAATTAACAGAAAAAGAGAACATGCAGGAAGAGAGCAGGCAATGCAAAAAAAGCAACAAATCATCTACAAGATTCTATATATAAAGAGACACACAAAACTGAAGGATAAGTGGCCTATTGGGTGTTGGACTTACCTCAGTGGGTGAAGCCTTCAGGGCCCGTTCCGCACAGAGCTTGTCTGGGGGGCCCCCAGACTGTGGCATACCGAGGGCCCCTGGGGGCCGTGGCACGGATGGTGGAGGCGGCAGTAGAAGAGGAAGAGGAGGAAGAGTAGATGGAGGAGAAGATGTAGACGCCCCATGTTTGCTACCAAACAGGGCCCCTGGATGGTGGGAGCTGCTGCTGCCATTGGAGCAACGAGGCCCTGAGGAGCACAGGAAATGAGTCTCACCCACCTACTCTCAGACCAGCGGCCATCTTCCACACAGCAGCAGAGAGAGAGGAGGAGTAGGAGGAGGAGGAAGAAGAGGAGGAGGGGAAGGGGGCAAGGGGCACACACAGCCTTCATTTAGAACCAGAGAGGGAGAGGAGGGAAGAGATGAAGAGACCGGAGTGGGGTTAGGGCTTGGCCTCTCTCGCTCTTGTTTTTTTGGTCCTCTCCATCCACCCACGTGCACACGCAAGGGATAGCGGTGTGTGTGTGTGTGTGTGTGTGTGTAAGTGAGAGATAAAGAAATAGAAAAGAAGAGGCTTTTAAATGATCGGCCGTTCTCTTTTATTAAAAAAAAAACCCATGTCAGGCTACTTGCCAGAATCTGTGCAAAAGTTCAAACAGTATACACACAAAACAGACCGTAACCATGCTTCATGACAGAAACCAAGAGCAGCAGAGGCAAAGGTTCAGAGAAAGGTGAAATATTTACACCAATTATAGAATGTAGAGGGACAAATGTGACATTTTGAGGAATGATTTGTCTTTACTTTTTAGAAGCACATAGCTTTGATGTATAATAATCAGGACTGTCAGTTTAATGTGTTAATTAATGTGATTACTTAATCATGCCTTATGACCTCGGTAATTTTGCAGCAAGGAAATTTTTCTTAGCAAGTTGCACCTCAAGATGCATTTCAAGTGTTTTACACTGCTTTCTAATAAACTGTGCTTTTGCCATAAGACATGGTGCTATAGATGCAGATGCTGGTCTGCGTTAAAGTACGGTAACATTAGTGACATTTCGCTGAGAAAAAAAAATGAATAAAAACAAGCAGCAGCTTTCTGTTGGTCAACCGACATGACCGACTGAATTAGAATTTTTTTTTTTTTTTTCTAGAAATTATTCGTCTTTATACAAAATTCCTAATATCATGACTGGTTCGCCAACAACAGTAAATGTGCCCACACTTTTAGACTACAAAGTTCACTGTCTAGTATTTTTTTATTCAATAATTCACTTGTCTGCCACTATAACTTCTTTTACATTCAATGTTTGCAATTTAATAACAAGATGTATGCTAGAACTGTGTGCTATATACAAGGTCATCTGAATAGACAGGATATGCGAGGCTGAGCTCTTTTCAAGCTACTGTGTTTCCGAATGTTCATCTGGTCTTTTTTTGGACAAGAATGTTTGTGGACTCCTGCTGTTGGGAATATGCTGGAGTTGCTGGTTAAGCGCTAAGTGGACAGATGCACATGCTACAGTAATGCACAACCACGAAAAGATTCCTGGAATTCTCCTCTCCTACACGTCCACTCCCATCTAGCACACATCACCCTCTCATTTCTCCTTCCTTTTGTCTGCAATGTATAAATGTAGCCGTGCTGCAAACTCCCCTACATCAATTAACAGTAATTGAAACTGAATGTATGGTTCACTTCAAACCATCAGTCCACTGTCATTCTTTCATCTGTAAATTTCCCAACTAAAGTGCACTTAGGTATTTTGATGGTGGTTGCAAAACTTCTCGTTCTTCAGGGGGTAAGTGAAAACAGTAGTGCAGGGTTGATAGGATCTGAGATGGGCATTTGACCTAATAACCACCAACTGTGGTTCATTACAATCGAAATTTAAAGGCTGGTCACAGGTCAGGGTAAAGTAACGTCCTACGGTTGGTTTCCCAATCGAATGGAATCTGAATGTAGAAACAATGAGTAGCTGGGAGGATACAGGAAATCACGTTCTGCTATTAGAGCTCATGATACACCAGAATCGAGAAACTATCCTCATGGTATCCTCAACTGAGGTTAACCACCGGCTGCCGTGTCATAGCCTGTCTATTCTATGGGAAATGTTGCATTCCCATGATTATACCTGACAGCTCACAATATTTTTGTGTGGTTTGGATGACACATTCTTCTTGTACCCAATATGTTGCGTGAACTGCTTTAGAAATCACATGCTCTCTAAATGGGGACTTCTTTTGAAAAACAAATAATTCTGTTCAATGTAGTATGAATGTGCGTAGTATAAATTTACTCTGGACGTACTATGTTCACCATGTTGTCATTGTCATATGACCTACATGCATCCTCCATACATACGTCTCCCATGGCCTCGTGATAGTTATGTATCGTACTTCAAAACTTGTCTAAATGGTAGGTCATCTGGGTACTTTTTGCGGAATATTTTATGAATACTGTAAATTCTGACAACACTCTTTTAATGTATTGTTTTTCACCTTTATATAGTGACTGTCTCCAAATAAGCATATTTTCAGTGTTGTAGCATGGGCAGAGCATTCACGAAACTGTCTAGAACCCAGAAGTGTAATGACCTATAAATTCTGCAAAAAAAGGAAGCAGACAAATAGCTCGAACTGTAGGACAGTTTTACCTTCATTAGTGAAGCATTTACACCCAACCAGGAAGGCACACGCTCAGGTCCAATTTAATGAAATTTCAGCCCAAAAATAACCAAAAATTCCACTCACTTCTTCTGACAGATTGCCAACAGATGATGACAATTATGAGCACATTCATTTGAATTCCACTTTAGAAAGCAATTGAATTTACTTCGTTCCAACTAATATCCAAATTGCACTCCAGCATGTCCCATCTACAGTAATTGAAACTGAATTTGCTCTGGTTCATGTCAATACTTCAGAAATGTTTTACCATCGAGAGTGCTAATTTAAGCTTGGGCTGAGTTTGTTTATCCAATATCAGTTCTTGTTACATTTTCTTTATTTACAACTTTCAGTTGTTGCTTTTTATTTACATTTAATTGTTTTTTTCTTTGTAAATATTGCTCTCGCAACTCAAAATAATGCAAATAAAATATGCATTTGCCTGTGCAAATAAAATAATTAAATACAATTTAAAATAAATGAACAAGCTAAATGTATGCATGACGAGAAATGTGTTTAAATGGATTAAATCCTAAGGTATTGCGATGCAACAAACACCATTATTCAACGAAATATCATTGCTTACATTTATTTATTTATTTATTTATACATTTACAATTCTTTTTCAAGTTGTTTTTTATGACTATTTTGCAAATTACAGAGGTAGGGGTGGGAGATATGGCAAAAATATCATATTACAATTTTTATCATGATTCTTTGTCATTGATTTTACTATTTTGCAAGATGTCTGAGCAGTACAGACAAACTAATTTGCCTTTTTTATAAAAACAAAGCCTTTCCAGGTAACAAAGTATAAAATAAAGAAGGGCAGATATTTAGGCCAAAATGAGCAAAGATTAAAACTGTTGTCATGTTATCTTTGTTATTGCAATAGATACAAATGACAAATTAATATAATATGAATAAAACAAACAGTGCTTTTATGTTTCAGGAAGAGTAGGTGTATTCAGCAGTACTGAAAGGTGAAACACTATATACTTCTACACTACATCCATCATTTACTCACTCTCAGCTCGTTTTTATCTGAATGAGTTTCTTTTTTTCTGTTGAACATTGTATTAAATTCAATGAGGACCAGCTACTGTTTGGTTACTCAAAATATCTTATATTGTGTTTAGCACAAGAAAGAATTGGGACAACATATAAGTTTGTAAATAATGACAATTATAATTTTTGAGTGAACTATCCCTTTAATGACAAGCGGCGCATGTTTAGTTCTGTCCCTTTAAGAGCTGCACACTAGTGATGCGTGGGTTGGGTATTTCTCCAACCCGCAGGTCCCGCTTTTATGAAATAATTTGGACCTCCCCAGCCCGCCCCGCACCACTGTATCTATTTTTACAACCCACCCCGCACCCGCGGACATTAAATAGACATACTATAGGCATTGTAATTCAAACGAAAAGAGCCTTTTTAAGCCTGAAAGTGCTTAGAAACATCGCCCTGTAAACTGGTAACAACACATGATTATGAACATGAACGATAGATCAGGTCATATTAATAAAAATATAATGACACACATTTTAAACATTTACAAAGCAGCATTTTTTCATTTATCACACGGAAATGTTCATTTAGCGTTTTTACGTTCGCTGTGCAAAAAAAGAAAGGCATCCAATGTACCGGGGTTTAATTTATTTTGCGCCCGGGCAGCAGAGCTAAATGTGCGCTCGCTTGATGCGCTTGTGGCTGGCAGTGGTAGCTGCTTGGCGCTTTCGTGACTTGTCACGTGACGTAATCTTATCAAAGAACTTAATAAAATTTAATATAATATAAGCTATAGGGAATTGCACGCAACATACATGGATTTTTTTTTATTTAATTTTGTTTTTAATGACCCGCCCCGCAAATAAAGTGACAATTTCTTAACCCGCCCCAACCCAACCTTTTTGTTGCCCGCGGGTTACGAGACGACCCGCGCATCACTACTGCACGCATCTAATATACAGACATGTTTTTCTCTTGATTGTTCACTTTCACTTTAGACACAAGCACCTGTGTTTTTGACAGTATTACCGCAATCACATGTGCTAAATATCTTAGTTCAGTAATTAGGCTCTATTTAACAGGCGTGTGGTGCGCTTCAGGTGTACAGCACACATATGAAATGTTTGATCGGTAAGACTTTAAAGGTGATAATGTAGTTTTGTGATTGCGAATTCCGGTGAGTGTAATTCTAGCACTGAGTTAACACTGATGTGAGTGTATTATTGCATATTGAGTATTATTGCATATTACAGCATATTGAGACGGAGATGATAAAAATACTATGATATTCCTTAAAAACAAGATCATGGAGAAATTTGTATCGCCCACCCCTAATAACGCTGTTATTTTTCATGCTTGTTACTATTTCCAAATATCTTGAAAAAATGTACTAATTAAGGATTTTAGTATCCCTGTCAGGATTTATTAAAGACACTCAGTGAAGAGTTATTTTTGTGCCTGACTATATTCAATATGCATTTATAGGAGTTTCCCTTTCAGACGCAAAATTTATGAGAGGAGAGTATTAAGATGAATCATGCAACATGTTTTACTAGCATTTGCACCATTATTTAATGCCCCCCCCCCCCCCCCTAACTATTTCGAACCTGTATCATAAGTAGATCACCTGCACCTGATGAGCATCGCCTCTGCTTATTTGTTATTGTGATAACTTAAACAATATGAAAATGAGATGTTGCATCTTTAATTTGCTCTGACGTTAATCAGTAAATCTGTCCCTAAGCATTCTTGTAAGGGATATTCAGACAAGTATGTGCAAACCTTTTACTTAATTTAACTTGTAACTTTTGATCTTGCATCTACTAATATGAGCAAGGTCAAATTCTGTTTATATTATATGCATGAGTCCATGTGCAGTATTGTAAAAGTCCTGTATTGTATTGCAGTGTAGTATTGCGATTGCATTATGGTTGTAATATTAACTGTGTATCATTTGATATTCACACTGTGGTTTGGAAAATACATCAAGTATGTACTATAAGGAGTTTGTTTCTTTGGAACAACTCACAGATTTCTAGTAAGTGCAAATTTGTATATTTGAACACATGAAACTCACACACACACACATACAGACACACTTCCCCTGAGACTCTGGCAGTGGCGTTGAAGAGGACAGGTTGTCAGCCTGCTGTCAGTGTGTATAGATCAGTAGAGAAGACAGACACACACCTAAAGCAAATCACACCACCAAACCTGACCCAGGATCAGCCAATAACACACTATCTGGGTTAATCACAGCAGCCTGCAGGACGCAAGGGGACCCGCCGTGACCCGCTCGGCTCGATCAAATCAATTCCTTTCCCAGAGACTTCAACAAATCTACTTTGAAGTTTTGGAGAGGAGGGCGACTAGTGATCCGTCAGAGCGGCACGGTGCGGTTCAATGAGCGCTGTTTATTTTAAAGGGGCGCAAAACCCTAAACTATCATCGGTTGATTGGTTACATATTAACGAGAGCCTGTGTGGTGTGTGCGCACGCTGACTCATATATATGTATATAATACAAAAGACAGTTTACATTTTTTTATATACTGGTCTTGCAAGGATACATCACCTATATAGATGTCTCATTTACTTTTTAATGTAGTTTCAAACCAATGGAGTTTTCTTCCAAGCTTCAAAAGGGAGGTCCCACTGTATATGAAGTGTCCCTAATACCTGTGTACTTCCACAGTAACTAGATGTGTATGTAGTGTGTAATCACAGTGTAAGTACACAGTACATAGTATCTAATATTTCTGTAACTACACACATGTAACAACCCTCAGAATAGTACAAATTACAAAAGTACAAATGTGTAAATTTCGCCCAACAATTGCTATGTATTCTATGTAATGACTCTAATGTCACACAGCAGCGGGCAGTAAATTAGGCTTTACGTATAAATTGTGTTTGGTGTCCAGAATGTTACACTTTATATGAAGTGGGCAGTTCCTGAGGAGTTACCATGTATATACACTGCTATTACAGAGCTGCACCAACTCCACCCACTTTACATATCCCTAAACCTACCCAACTACACCCCCTGATCA